>JAWZYT010001629.1:7500-10000 GCA_034508575.1 Petrolisthes manimaculis
ATTAACCCCACTTTTTTTTATTTATTTTTTATTTTAGTTTTTATATACAGTATATATATATTTTTTTTCACCACCACTGATTCTATACATATATTTTTCTTCACAAACAACGGACGGATTTTTAATATACGTAGGCTACTCGCTTCAATCCTTCCTACCGGTGCTATGCTATATTATGAGATTTAGAGCAGCTGTAGAACTCTTTAAGAGGGTGCGGGATTAGGGGGACAGGCTTTGAGGGGGGGGGGGGTTAGGGGGGTGCGAGGGGTTATGGGGGGGGGGTTTCTAGCAAGATTCTACTATACACGGAGTCCACAATCATTGGTGTGTGTGAAGAAATAACAAAGAATTATATTACAGGAATTATTTACCCATCGTATATTCTGTTTATATCTGGGTCGGTGCATCTATTATCATAAATCTGATTTATCATTACACAGAAGCTTTCAGTATCCAACAAGGCGTTAAGGGGGTGAGGGAATATGGGGGACAGGCTTAGGGGGGAGGTTTGGGGGTGCGGGAGTAGTGGCACAGGCTTGGGAAGGGTTTTGGGGGGTTCGAGTATGGGGAAAGGCTTATGGGGGTTGGGTTGGGGGGTGCAGGAATAGGGGACAGGCTTTCTACCCCCCTCCTCCAAGCCTGTCCTCCTACTTCCGTACCCCCTAAAGGGACCCTGTGATGTAGTCAGAAAATTGGAGGTAAACGAGTCCTTCAAATATCGCCACGAAACACCACCAATATAGAAGGAGCTTGTTTCATGGCATGGTCAGGAGGAATCAGAAGCCTCCTATTCTCATACACAATCACAGGGTCGTTAAGAGAGCAGCATTGTTTTCCACACCATTTAATTTCTACTGAGTATTGTTTCGTCCCAGGCGTTATACCACTCGGGAGTTTCAGGTTCTGTAGTAATGTTTGTAGCCATAATTTACAAACTCTATACAATTCAACAAGAGAAAAGCATCATTTAATAAGGCAACGTATATGAGAAGAAAATAAATACATACATAAATAAATAAATGAAGAGCTAGTTCGTATACCATTTAATAAGTCATTTAATAAGAAAACGTATATGAGAAGAAAATAAATACATAAATAAATAAATAAAGAACTAGTTCGTATACCATTTAATAAGACAACGTATATGAGAAGAAAATAAATACATAAATAAAGAAAGAAAAAACTAGTTCATATACCATTTAATAAGACAACGTATATGAGAAGAAAATAAATAAATACATAAATAAATAAATAAAGAACTAGATCGTATACCATTTAATAAGGCAACGTATATGAGGAAAATAAATACATAAATAAATAAAGAAAGAACTAGATCGTATACAGTATAATGTAATAATAAAAAAAATATATATTCTTTTTCTCGAGTAAATTAATGTGATGCTAAGTAGTAACCAGTTCAAAAAGAATTCTTACTTGTATACCAGAATGTCACCAACAAAACTTTTTCCTTATTAAACTCTTTGCAAAGTTAGGAATACGAGAAATAGAACATGTTTTTTTTTTTTTTTTTTCGTGATATATGCTATTGTTGTGTGTGTGTGTGTGTGTTTGCAATTTCGTGTGACGGGTATGTTGTATATGAGCGTGTGTTTTGTGTGTGTGTGTGTGTGTGTGTGTGCTGAAGTACTTATGACAGAGGTTGGCTCGTGTTTATGTGAATGTCCATGTGTGTGTGTGTGTGTGTGTGTGTGTGTGTGTGTGTGTGTGTACGAGTGTGTGTGTGGTGTTTGTATATTTGCAATTGCGTGTGCTGCCAAGGTTGGGTTTGTGTGTGTGTGTGTGTGTGGGTTTGTGTGTGTGTGTGTGTGTGTGTGTGTGTGTGTGTGTGTGTGTGTGTGTGTGTGTGTGTATATGTGTGTGTGTGTAATTCAACCAAGTTACAGCATATTTCAAGTTATTTAACGCTTTACTCAGAATATATTATTATTATTCAAAGCTTATAAGTTAGTATGAGGGAGCGCGTAATAATAAAAATATATGTTACACCAATTCTGATCAAAGCGACTTGTAGTATCTTTCTCACTGGCAAAAAAAAAAAAAAAAAAAAAAAAAAAAAAAAAAGAAGGAAAAAAAATATATACATTGATCAGACCGAGTGATGATAATAATAAAAAAAATATATATATATATTAAAAAAACATGGCACATTAACTTTCACACACTAACACAGACATATAATAGATAGATATATATATAAATACCACTCCATCATTCAGTACTGTCTAGTTGTTATTACTACTGAATAAATGAGCTGCCAGAAATAGCCTCAAAATAATGCTGGGAAATAGAACTCTTATTCATATTGTATAACAAAGTATTATATAGTGTATAACGAAGTACTTTATTGTGTCATTTTAACATTTTCATTTATTGGGGTCTGTTTTTTTTTTTTTTTTTTTTTTTTTTTTTTTTTTTTTTTTTTTTTTTTTTTTATAAATGTTGTGTAATTTAAGGGGAAAGTTTTGTGTGTGTTGGTAAT
>JAWZYT010001629.1:17500-25000 GCA_034508575.1 Petrolisthes manimaculis
TATTTATTTAATTATTATATATTTATCTATCTATTGTTTATTTATTTATATATTTATCTATATATTAATTATATATATTTATTTATTTACTTATTCATTTATGTATGTATTTCTTCATTTATTTCCTTATTTATTTTTATCCTTGGCTGGATGAATCTGTAGCCTTTTTTAATTCGCAGATTATAACACCGAACCCTTAAGGTCCCTGTGATCGTGTATAAAAATGGAGGCTTCTGATTCCACCTAACCATGCCACGAAACAAGCTCCTTCCATATAGGTGGTGTTTCGTGGCCATATTTGAAGGACTCATTTACCTCCAATTTTCTGACTACGACACAGGGTCCAGAAGAACACACACAACTAATGGTGTCCTGTTACATGGAATAGTTTGCTTTGCTCCAGATTTACCCACACTGTGTTATCCCCATAAACGGCGATAAATTAGCAGACAGCGCTAACCAAAACACGGCGATTTAGCGTCGTCCTCGTTCGGTAAACATACATACATACATACATACATACATACATACATACATACATACATACATACATACATACATACATACATACATACATACATACATACATACATACATACATACATACATACATAGATACATACATACATACATACATACATACATACATACATACATACATACATACATACATACATACATACATACATACATACATACATACATACATACATACATACATACATACATACATACATACATACATACATACATACATACATACATACATACATACATACATACATACATACATACATACATACATACTCATACTCATTCCACCTCACTTTAATAAACCATTGGATTGAGGAGGAAATTCGGTGTTGGTAAATTTGGAGCAACAGAATCCTCCAAACTATTCCAAGCAACAGAACAACCATTATTTTTGCCCCTATGGTCCTGTTTCCTGGCATACTTTGGAGGAACCAAGGCACTCGAATGTAACAAGGGATTCCTCTAGGGTCCCGTGATATAAATTAAAAGGAGTTGTTTTTCTCTCTCTCTCTCTCTCTCTCTCTCTCTCTCTCTCTCTCTCTCTCTCTCTCTCTCTCTCTCTGAATACCACACAATCATATTCTAGGTTATAATAAATTCCTCGTTAAAATAAGCAAAATAATAATAATATATATATACATCTACTCCTTCCAATAAATTAAAGTGTGTGTATGTGATTTTTTTCTCTCTCTCAGAATACCACACAATCATATTCTAGGTTATAATAAATTCCTCGTTAAACAAGCATAATAAATAATAATAATAATAAATTCCTCGTAAAACAAGCATAATAAATAATAATACATACATACATCTACTCGTTCCAACTCACATAAATTCCCCACTCATTCACTCACTTGGTTCAAAGAGATTCACTTATTGTAGATTGTAAGAGAATAAAGTAAAGGCTACATACAATATATATGCCAAAATACTACAGATTTTCTATGCTATAAATTCTTAGATTAACACGCACACACACACATACATACATACCTATATTTACACAGTCTATTGGTAGGTACGGTACTCAATCCAACTCGCTATTCTCTCTCTCCATACACTTAGTTCAAAGGGAAGTAGTGGAATAAAGAAAAGGGTATTTGTGCCATAATAAAGTAAAGGGTATTTGTGCCATAATAAAGTAAAGGGTATTTGTGCCATAATAAAGTAAAGGGTATTTGTGCCATAATAAAGTAAAGGGTATTTGTGCCATAATAAAGTAAAGGGTATTTGTGCCATAATAAAGTAAAGGGTATTTGTGCCATAATAAAGTAAAGGGTATTTGTGCCATAATAAAGTAAAGGGTATTTGTGCCATAATAAAGTAAAGGGTATTTGTGCCATAATAAAGTAAAGGGTATTTGTGCCATAATAAAGTAAAGGGTATTTGTGCCATAATAAAGTAAAGGGTATTTGTGCCATAATAAAGTAAAGGGTATTTGTGCCATAATAAAGTAAAGGGTATTTGTGCCATAATAAAGTAAAGGGTATTTGTGCCATAATAAAGTAAATTGTATGTTGTGCCATAATACAATACATTTTCAGCACACCATTATTATTTGTATTCATATGGTTCTGTTTTCCGGCATACTTTGGAGGAATCAAGGCACTCCAATGTATGTACAGTTGCCAAAAAAGGTACTGCGACAACTATTGATACAACATTAAATATATTAATGTCCATAGCTTGTGTACAAGTCGCGGTCAATAATAATCATCCACATATGGGTATCTCAAACCATTTACTGTCTAATGTTTTCACGTTCACATATGACAAGCTGAGCAGTAGTGCAGTAGATAGAATTAAGGCCCCTGTGATCATGTATGCAAAAATGGAGGTTTCTGATTCCTCCTGACTATACCACGAAACAAACTCCTTCTATACGAGTCGTGTTTCGTGGCCATACTATTTGAAGGACTCGTTTGTTTACCTCCAATTTTCTGACTACAATTCTGGGTCCCTTAACACAAACACATATATAAATACTCTTCAACTCTTCATGCATGTGTGTGTGTTGTATAAAATGGTATGGTAATTGTATATCAAAGCCACTCTCTCTTCAAACACCATACGTACCTGAATATGAACAAAATATATATGTATATAAAATGTATATATATATATACTGTATGCAACTGCTTCTCGTGTATCAACAAAAAGCATAAAACAAAATATTATACATATAGAAAAGAAAAAAATACATGAAAAGTTTCGCCCAACAAATATTTTTACTGCTGTCCATTACGCCACTCTTCAAGTTCTATTGTACAGTGTGTTTATGTTTTCTCTTTGATGGAATTTAGTGGCTTGGAAGAGTAATCTGTAGTCCATAACTTGGAAGGCTAAAATACTTCCTCAATCCATGATATAAAACATAGTGTGTGTGTTTGTATGTCTGTTTCTCTCTCTCTCTCTCTCTCTCTCTCTCTCTCTCTCTCTCTCTCTCTCTCTCTCTCTCTCTCTCTCTCTCTCTCTCTCTCTCTCTCTCTCTCTCTCTCTCTCTCTCACACACACACAGTGGTAGTGGTGATGATAGTGATGATAATAATGATGATAATTATGATAAATGATGATGATAAATAATAATGATGATAAATGATAATGATAATGATGACTAATAATGAAAAAAAAAGTAAATAAAAAAACATCACATGAGGAGGAGACCTAATTAACCCCGTCCGTTCCACTACAGCTTCTTCAGGATAACTTGGACCTGAAGACATAGTAGTGAAAAGTCATCAATTCCAGAGTCTCCTTCTCATACGGTGTTGGTAAATCTGGAGACATTAAATCCTCCCATTCATGCCAAGCAACAGGACACCATTATTTTTGTTAATCTGGTCTTGTTTCCTGGTATACTTTGCAGGAATCAACACGGTCCAATGTACTACCAAAAGAAGTCTATTAAAAGGGGTAGTACTGTGATGGTAAATATGGAGCAAATGATTCCTCCAAACTATTCCAAGCAACAGAATACTATTATTTATGTTCATCTGGTTCTGTTTCCTGGCATACTTTGGAGGAATCAAGGTACTTCAGTATAACAAATGTACTGTATACTATCCACTTTAACCCCTTCAACCATCCCTCCAATTTCCTGATAGATAATTGATCCCCTAATTCATATACGACAAATTAAGGGTTTCCTGTGACATTTTAAATAGACTATAACATCTACATCATGGATTGTTACTTTGGTTCTTGGAATTTGTAATATTATTTATTTTGCGATGGTAGTAGATGCTGATTCACTTCGAGGAGAAAAATAGTCTGATGGTATGGTAGTAAAAAAAAAAAAAAGTAAAAAGCGTATGTAAATGACGTTTGCTGTTGGTTAAGTGTAAAGGGATGCCATTGTATTATATCTGGGCTGAATGAATTAGGCAATGGTGGTTGGCGGCGAGGAAGTCTGTGAACTCCAACAAGACAACAAACAAAAGCTCCTCTGAGTGAATTAGAGGCCTGCTGGGGTGTATAAAAACATGTGTGTTAATAAGAAATGTTAAGGGGGTGAGGGAGTAGGGGACAGACTTGGGGGGGGGGGGGAGTGCAGGAGTAGGGGAACAAGTTTTGGTATGTGTTTGTTGCGTTGGGGCTGGTTTGTGTGTTGTCGACATGATGCAAGTAAAGTATTTATTATTTTGTTTTGTTTTTACCGCTTTTAGTGCCAGCGTCGTGTTTGTTATGTTTTAGTAAGAGTAACGCCCAAAGATTTTCAGCAACCAAAGTAAAATAAGAAACTGAACGGGAGAATTCTTTTCCATGTAGATATGACGCTCCTTTTATTGTTAGTATTATTTCATAGTATGACAAGCACGATATCATTTTTTTTTTTTTTTCAACTAAGGAAAAATCATTGTAACTCAAGGTGTTATACTGAAACATTCACTATAGTCTGTTCAAAACTTATGCTTAGATAGATAGAAATAGATAGATAGATAGATATACAGATAAGAGATAGATAGAAATAGAGACAGATAGAGATAGATAGAAAGATATAGATAGAAATAGATATAGATATAAAGATATAGATAGAAATAGAGACAGATAGATAGAGGAAAACGGAACACAAGTTTTGAACAGAGTATAGCTACTGTACTGACAATTTTATTTTGTACAATTTATTACGTTCTAAAACAAGAAGATCTTTTCTGTCACAGGGAAGAGCAACGCTTGTTTAAATTTTACGCATGCCATTAGTAAATAAGAACTTTCTTTTGCAATAATACAACTGAAGAACATTATAGATTATATGTATACCTTTTATGATATGTATATTATATAACAAGAAAAAAATCCCCATCGTTCAGTACCGGCGTTCATAAAGTTTCAGAATTCAGAACTTGCATTTGTTTGTTTGTTGTTTGTTTGTTTGTTTGCAGTACTGTCCTCGCTAAAGTGTTTCAGGCTCAAATAAATCAAAACAGTGAATGATTTACCTCCCCTTGAAGTACGAGTCTAAAAACAGTATCATATATTTGGATTTCAGAACAGTGCCGAGTCATATATGTGAAAAAAAAAAAAAAAAGAGAAGGAAGAAATAAAAATAAGCTTAGAAATGAACAAAATAAATCTGGGCCCTGCATGGTGAAGATTGCATACACACACACACACATACTTGGATTCATAGGGTGTCTTTCATGCTGTGTTGCAAGGCTCACCCACCCACAACCACAACCACAACCACAACCACACACGCCACTGCTTGAACACGGCTGGCTGGATTCGACAGTTCCTATGCCATATTTATCTATAATCCATACGTGACTGCAGAATGGCCACAAAAACAAGAGGGAGAAAAAACACCTCGATGCACGATAAGGAGAAACTCGTCCTGATACAACTCACGAACACACTGGTTTGTTTTTCTGCGAATGACGAGGAAATCACTACCGTACTGAATATACCGGTACACACATGCACACACGCACGCTCGCAAGCACGCACGCACGCACGAAAACAAGTTATTGAGACATATATACACAGATGTGAACTCTATGTAAAATAAATAAAATAGACATCTAGATTGATAAATATACACACACTGAAAGATAGATAAACAGATAGAATTATACAAAAAAAAAAAAAAAATCACACACACAAATAAATACACACACACAGATACACACACACACATACAAACACAACTAAATATACACACAAACACAAATAAATAGACACACATAAATAAACACACACACTCATATACATAACACAAACACACACACACACACACACACACACACACACACACACACACACACACACACACACACACACACACACACACACACACACACACACACACACACACACACACTCATATACATAACACAAACACACACACACACACACACACACACACACACACACACACACACACACACACACACACAAAGTCCCCCTCGTCCACACCAGGTCCACCTCTGGTTGATTATTCATTGGAGTCCGTTTTGTCGCTGGTAATCACATTAGAACATCAAGGGAATACTTTTTTATTGGCTCAGTTCGGGACTAACGTTGGCTTTCACTCGTTCTCTTTCTTTCTCTTAATCCATTTAACTACGTGCAGTTGTGGGCAAAAGTTCCGATAAATATAAGGGTGACAGAGAGATCGAGGCGGTGTTAAAAATATTAGGGTTAAGTGTCTCTCTGACATTCTGGACAAAAGTTCTGATAAATATAAGGGTGACAGGGATTGAGGGAGTGTAAAAAATATTAGGGTTAAGTGTCTGACATTCTGGGGTCACTCATATTTTCAACTCCTATAAATTCACCTATCACTCCATATCACCAACCAGCTGTCACTCTGCATCCTACTTCTCCTCTCCCTTTCTTCCTCCCAATATATATACCTCTATGTGTCTTCATTGAATCATTCCTATCTCTTCCATTTCTCTCTCCCACATTATAATATCTCCTCCCCTCCCATTACACTCCCAAATTTCCACATCTCCATTCCCTGTCAACCAACAAAAATCCCCCTTTCTTTTCCTGCTCTCTTTCTTTTTCCTGCCCTCTTTCTTTCCTCTTCCTCCTCCTTCTCCATGTATCTATATATAACTCTCGTAACCCTCACTCAACTCTCACATTACACCCTCCCAACAACATCATCCTCTCCTTTTCTAACACTCCCAAACTCCCAAGACGACCCCTACCAACCATCACTCCTCCTATACTCCTCCTGGTCCTTTTCTTCTAACTTAAGCCTACTCCCTACTCCAACTCCTCCCCAAAGCTGCTCCCAGTACGGCCCTCTCAGCCTCTCTTTATCCTGGGAAACGAAAAGTGACACTCTAAAAGCATTTCTTCTCTCCTGGAAATTGGATCCACATAAACAGGTTTGCAAGGCATCCGTCGTCCATCACACGGATAATGTTCCCCTTGGCCAGGTCAGCCTAGCACATCACCCTCGCCCTTATCCCACCAAGACATAAAGACCAGAGTACAGGTATCACCCCACGCACATTGGGTCTCTGTATTCTTTGAGCGCAGTGACTAAAGTGCCGGTGAAAGGATCAGTTCCAATGGTCAGTGCCTTACCGGACACCAAACTTGACGCCATGGGTACCGTGACCAAAAAACACAAACGACTGTGAAATACCAAATAATCTCATCGCAATGCCCGTGGTTTCAGATACCAAAGAACTTCTCACATGTCTAAACCATCAGACAACTTCCCATCCCTCTCTGACCCTCCAAGTAAAAGATAGTGCACCTTGATTGCCACCTGAATGAACAAACACTCACAACGCTACGAGTACATTATTATATTGGTTGAAACTCACATTCACGTACAGACTTAGGCACAGATCAAACAGAGACATGGTGTATGGGCTGGGAGGCTGTCTGTGTGTTTCTGCGTATTAAAATGCTCGTTGCTACCTGAAACCACGAGCTCTGCAGTAAACTAGGAAGATGAAGGAAAGTTGGGAAGCTGTCCTGACTTGTCTGAGCACGTAA
>JAWZYT010001629.1:30000-32679 GCA_034508575.1 Petrolisthes manimaculis
TGAAGTTGTGTGTATGTGTCTGTGAATACGGGTGCATGTGGAAGTAACAGGATGGGTGCAATTAGGAGGATCATGCGAGCGTGGGAAGATGTGTGTGTCTCATTAGAATTGAAAACGTGGGTGTGAACGGAACAAGATTGGGATCAGTAGAATGACATTATGACTGTGGAAGAGGGTGTTGATTTTTTTTTTTTTTTTTTTTTTTTTTTTTTTTTTTTTTTTTTGCTGTGACATTATGACTGGAAAAGGTTTTTTTTTTTTTTTTTTTTTTTTTTTTTTTAAGGACTCCTGTCATAGCCTACAGTCTGAAAATTGGAGGTTAAAATAAATTTGGTCCTTCAAACATTGCCACGAAACACCACCTGCATTTAACTAAAGGAGTTTCTTTGGTAGCATAGCCTTGAGGAATCAGAAGCCACCAAGTCTCATACACGATCACTCACAGGATTCCTTAAAAAAGAATGTGTGTATAATAATAATAATAATAATAATAATAATAATAATAAATAATAATAATAGAAACAACAATAATAATAATAATAATACTAATACTAATACTAATACTAATACTAATACTAATACTAATACTAATACTAATAATAATAATAACAACAACCGTGGATGTACAAATATTATGTATGTGTGGGTGGTCAGGGTAATTGAGGTGAGTGAGGGGGAAGCTACACCTGCCTTCCTGACTAGTGTATATAAACATTCACAAGAACTAATTACAATGAAGAGAGCCTGTGTTGATAAGCGTGGAGGCAACAACACTCTTATGTACCGTAGACATGAACACATAACATTCGTCTCGCCTCACTCTGTCTCTCAGTAATGCATGATGGTATTGATCCTGTAATGTGTGATGGTCATAGAAGAATGTGTACAGACGGGATGGTGTGTTATTATGTTCACGCAAACACAGCCACGCAAAATGATTAAATAGACTGACATTTACGTTGCATTTCTTGGTGGTCGATATTACCTTGTTCTATATAAAAAGCAGCAACGTTGTTAATTGCCAATGTATTTGAAGACAATTGTTACTCCGAATTATGCAACAACACATTCCCGTCATTAGGAGCACCACTAAATGGCTTATAGAGCATTTCACACACACACCACTTGCCGGACCATCACCATCACCATCATCATCATCACCATCACCATCACCACCACCACCATCACCACCACCAAGCACCAACCAATCAGTAATACACACGGAAGCTGAAGAGTACAGTGTGTGTGTGTGTGTGTGTGTGTGTGTGGTGTGTGTGTGTGTGTGTGTGTGTGTGTGTGTGTGTGTGTGTGTGTGTGTGTGTGTGTGTGTGTGTGTGTGTGTGTGTGTGTGTGTGTTATAGTCTTGTAATTACACAGTCAGATGTGTTACAGATGTACAGTTTCCAGCGGATTGAAACTCTGGAGGAATGAGTAAGTAGTTGATGATAAAACTGAAGACTGATTGGTATTTATTTAAAGCAAACCTTATCCAACAGACCAATGCTTTGCTGCTAAACACTAACTCATTCAGTATGTCACCGAGTAGTCCGTCTATATTCTATAACCAACCTTAACATCAATTTCTGGTTCTCATATTTAATGAAAATCCATCAACTGTTCCCCTGACGAAGCGTTACACTTCATCATTATTCTAGATACATTAAACTCTTAACAGCTAGTTGGCAAAGCCTTCATTAATACGGTAACAAGGGTGGACACGCGTGCCAACCAGTACTTGTCACGAACACAGTAGAGTGTACTGTTATAAACTAAATATTTATAACACCTCTTGCCATCACGTCATCGTTGTTTAATATTTACAACCTTATTAGATGATGAACATGTTGAGGAAGACATCCCTCTTTTGGACGGTAACTGTTTGGAAACAATGTTGGAAAAACACTTTTGTTGACAGCAATATAAACATTGTACAACTTTATATATACAAACCTACTGTATTTCTTTATTTACTGAAATAGGCAACGTATTATTATTATTATTATTATTATTACGATCTGCTTTAGCATATTTTCATCTTTGAATTCGAGAAACCTAACTGGGAAACGTCGTCAATAAAAAAGCTCTTTTTCACATTGAGTTTCCTTACAACATCACTCTCGTGTTTTACAATGAGAGACTAAATTCCTGCCTTACTCACCATGAATGAAGTCACGTGTGTTCGTACCCTATTTTCCTAACCGTGCTACAAAACATAATATATATTGTTATAATAATGTATTAGTAGGTTTGTTTATACTTTAGAAGGAATCAAAGAGTTTTATTTCTCCCTGAACATGGTAAAAAAAGGCACCTGTTTGGCAGACGACATCAAACCTTAAGTCTGTAAAAATATGAGTAGAATCAAGTGTTTATAAATTGTATACAATTAATATTGTTTGAGTATGATAAAATGTTTCTAATACCAACAGACGATTGATAATAATACTGAAGGGATAATAACCAAAGTATATTCAATTCTACTACAAATTATGATGGAGAGGAGGGAAGTACAACAACAACAACAACACAACAACAACTACAACTACTACTACTACTACTACTACTACTACTACGCATGACTGTTGCTTTGCCCCTTTCCTGTCCAACATTCCAACAGTTCCCGGCGGGCATTTCCATCCTTCCATAATGCATCCCACATAGGCTACCAACATTCCCCAC
>JAWZYT010001630.1:0-2500 GCA_034508575.1 Petrolisthes manimaculis
TCCTTACTCTTTCTATCTGTCCCTCCCTTCCCTTTCCTTCACTCCCTCTCTCCCTACTCTTTCTATCTGTCCCTCCCTTCCCTTCCTTCTCTCATTACTCTTTCTATCTGTCCCTCCCTTCCTTCCTTTCCTTTACTCCCTACTCTTTCTATCTCTCCCTTCCTTCCTTTCCTTTACTCCCTACTATTTCTATCTCTCCCTTCCATCCCTACTCGTTCCATCTATCCCTCCTCCCTCCCTCCCCCCCTCAATCCAACTTCTCCCCTCCATCCCTTCATACCTCCCTCCCTACTCTTTCCATCTGCATGTCCCTCCTCCCTCACCCCCCCACGCCCCCAATCCAACTTCTCCCCTCCCCCCATCCCCCCCCATGCAGTCACTCCAACACCACGCCTTTAAAACCTTCACGCGCAAAAAAAAAAAAAAAAAAAAAAAGAGAAAGAGAGAGAGGGAAAGATACAAAAAAAAAAAAAAAAAAACTGGGCCATTCCTCTGGTGTGTGTGTGTGTGTGTTTTTATTTGCGTTCACCGCGTGTTTTCTCTCTACTGGGTTTCGCTCACCTCGTTTTATTTATTTATTTATTTATCTATTTATTTATTTTTGTTTATCCTTGTGTGTGCGTGTGTGTGTGTGTGTGTTTGTTTGTTTGTTTTTTATCGCTCGGGTATGGGAGCCACGTGGAATTTTGTTTTGTTGTTGTGCGTGCGAGTAATTTTTGGGTTTTATTTGTGTGTTTGTATGTTTGTTTACGATGGAGTTTCAGTCACGTGTTTTATCATTTTTTTGTTTTCGTTTGTTTGTTTGTTTGTTACTATATATATGTTGTTGTTGTTGTTTTTTCGGTGTATTTCGTTGTATTGTTGTTATCTTTTTGTATTGTCTTGTTTGGTGTTGTGTTTTTGTGTTTTTTTGTGTATGTATGTATGTATAGTCTGTCTGTGTGTGTGTATATGAGAGAGAGAGAGAGAAAGAGAGAGAGAGAGAGAGAGAGGGAGGGAGGAAGGTGGAGGGAAGTAGTATCATGTGTGTGTATGAGAGAGAGAGAGAGAGAGAGAGAGAGAGAGAGAGAGAGAGAGAGAGAGAGAGGAAGAGAGAGAGAGAGGAAGGAGGGAAGTAGTATTATGTGTGTGTATGAGAGAGAGAGAGAGAGAGAGAGAGAAGGAGGGAAGTAGTATCATGTGTGTGTATATGAGAGAGAGAGAGAGAGAGAGAGAGAGAGAGAGAGGGAAGTCGAGGTGATAAGAGAAGTGTAGTGATAAGGACTGTGTGTGTGTGTTGTTGGTGTGAGTTGCATGGTGTGGTGAGTGAGTGAGTGAGTGAGTGAGACTGAACCAACTCTTGTACCGTTACTTCCTAATATCACTCACTCACTCACTCACACCTATATACCAATCTCCACACAACCATGATTATACCGTATATTAAACACCAAATATTCTTCTTTTTCAAAACTCTCTATATAGCAATTTCTGTTGAACCGTATGCATTAAATATATACAAAAAATCAAAATACTCCATATATCAATCTTGACATAATCATATATATTAAACAGCAAATATTATTCTTCAAATTACTTTCAATAGCAATCTATGTGCATTAAATATTGATAATTATTCTTTAAAGCACATGTACCTTATTATATTTATACATAATGAGAGTAATAAATAAATATGTAAAAAAAAAAGCAATAATAATAATAATAATAGTAATAATAATAATTATAATAATTAATATTATTATTATATTAATAATAACAGTACTTATATACAAAACGTTTATTATTGTTCGTATTATCTTCATATATAATGATACTAATAACAATGGCAAGCAATAATAATAATAATAATAACAATAATAATAATAATAATAATAATAATTACAGTACAAATATAGAAAACTATTATTATTGTTCATATTATATTTATGTATAATAATAGTAATAACAATATAATAAAACAGCAGCAGCAATAATAATAATAATAATAATAATAATAATAATAATAATAATAATAATAATAATAATAATAATAATAATAATAACAGTACCCATATACAGTACCAAACTTTTTTTTATTGTTGTTATTACCACGATTCAATATATTGCTTCTAAAAATCAAGATACAAAATAAATAGATAAAATAAAAATGCGATAACCAAGATGTTGTGACTTTAATTTTCTCTCTCTTCTCTTCTACCTTCTCTATCTACTCTTCTTCCTTCTCTATCTACTCTTACTCCTCTATCTACTACTCCTACTCTCTCTCCTCCTTCCTTCTACTCTCTCTCCTCCTTCCTTAAATTCTCTATCTATTCCTTCCTTCTCTATCTACCCTTACTCCTCTATCTACTACTCCTACTCTCTCTCCTCCTTCCTTCTACTCTCTCTCCTCCTTCCTTCTCTATCTACTCCTTCCTTCTACTCTCTCTCCTCCTTCCTTCTCTATCTACTCCTACTCCTCTCTCTACTCTATCTACTCTTACTCCTACTCTTACTTAAC
>JAWZYT010001630.1:5000-50000 GCA_034508575.1 Petrolisthes manimaculis
TGGTTGTGGTGGTGTTGTCGTGGAGTTGTTGTTATTGTTGTTGTTGTTGGTGGTGTTGTCGTGGAGTTGTCGTGGTTGTGGTGGTGTTGTTATTGTTGTTGTTGTTGTTGTTGGTTGTGGTGGTGTTGTCGTGTAGTTGTTGTTGTTGTTGTTGGTTGTGGTGGTGTTGTCGTGGAGTTGTTGTTATTGTTGTTGTTGTTGTTGGTGGTGGTGGTAGTGAGAGTCGCGTGGTAATACCCATCTTCACCCTCCCGTCAGTACCCCCCCCCATCACCCCCCAACCCCCCCCCTTCAGTATACCCACCTTGACAGCTGTTCACACGTGGAGTTCCTGGGCTGGTTCACAACACCTGCTACACAACACACACATACATACATACATACACCTATACCCATCTATTACCACTCATCACACACCCATGTACTTATAATACCCATACATACACCTATACCCATCTATTACCACTGATTAGACACCCATGTACGTATTATACCCATACATACACCTATACCCATCTATTACCACTGATTAGACACCCATGTACGTATTATACCCATACATACACCTATACCCATCTATTACCACTGATTAAACACCCATGTACGTATTATACCCATACATACACCTATACCCATCTATTACCACTGATTAGACACCCATGTACGTATTATACCCATACATACACCTATACCCATCTATTACCACTGATTAGACACCCATGTACTTATACCCATACATACACCTATATACCCATCTATACCACTCATCACAACACCCATGTACGTATTATACCCATACATACACCTATACCCATCTATTACCACTGATTAGACACCCATGTACGTATTATACCCATACATACACCTATACCCATCTATTACCACTCATCACAACACCCATGTACGTATTATACACATACATACACCTATACCCATCTATTACCACTGATTAGACACCCATGTACGTATTATACACATACATACACCTATACCCATCTATTACCACTCATCACAACACCCATGTACGTATTATACACATACATACATCTATACCTCTTAACACTCTTATACTCACCTTCCCATCTACCTCTTAACACACACATATACTCACCTATCCATCTATGCCTCTTTAACTATCTTCACTTATATTCACATATATTTATCTACCTCTATCTACTTACATCTATAAATTCTCTCCATAATAATTACTTGTCTTCTTATGCACGGCTTGATTAAGAATATAATGTGTGTATCTATATATGCACCAATTTCCGTGTTTTTAATATGGTATAAAATAATTATTGTGGGCAAAATAATAAATTATCTTGTCATTAAGGGAATATATAATTGTTAAATATTTTTTCTTATAATATTTTCACTGTATTTGAGTCTCACATATATATTTTTTCCTCGCATCCCTTCCCCTGGTATATATATTTTTTTCCTCTGGACACACACACACACACACACACACACACACACACACACACACACACACACACACACACACACACACACACCCACACACACACACACACACACACACACACACACACACACACACACACACACACACACACAGACACACACACACACACACCTCATTTTATTATAATTTTAAATGTATTATGTATATTTTCAGCCTATCAGCTGCCATTTACCAATAAACCTTATATTATTATTATTATTATTATTATTATTACACACACACACACACACACACACTGCTGTTCTTTACCTTATCATAGGGAGTAGAGATAGCAGTACTGTATATACTTCCTTCCCTATACTACCACCACCCACCCTTTCTGCAACTGTCCCTCTTTTCTATCTATTTCCTTCCTTCCTTCCTTTCTGCTTGCTTGCTTGTTTGCTGTCTCACCTCTATATATCACCAATTTTCTGGCACTATATGACCTCGCTGTTACCGTGCCTAAATATCAATCAATCAATCAATCAATCAATGGATTATATATCACTCTTTATGTCAATTGCTGTATTCCTACACTCTGTTTAACGCGTCTGTATACTGTATTTGTAGCGTCTGTATACTGTATTTTTAGTGTCTGTATTGTATAATATGATGTGACAGCCTATATGTATTTTGTCTTCAGTTTTCCATGCAATTATTTCATTATTTTTTTGTTATTATTGTCTTAGATTTTATAATATAGAAAGAAATCCCATGTGTTTGTTGTCGTGGGCTTTCACTTCAATTTGTGTGTTTGGGTATTTTAGTTCTCAGTTGTGTGTGTTTGTTTGTCTTTTATTTATTTATGGGGAATTTTGTTGTTGTTATTTAGTTCCCAGTTTTGTTTGTTTGTTTGTTGTTTATGGGGAATTTTGTTGTTTGTTATTTAATTCACAGTTTTATTTGTTTGTTTGTTGTTTATGGGAATTTTGTTGTTTGTTATTTGTTATTTAATTCCCAGTTTTGTTTGTTTGTTTGTTGGTTATGGGAAACTCTTTGTTATTATATTGGAAGGTAAATAATTCTTCAAAAAAAAAAAAAAACTATACCAAGAAACAGACAGTCTCAAATATTACTAAGAGTGAACCACACGTTTCTTTGGAGGAATAATAATAATAATAATAATAATAATAATAATAATAATAATAATAATAATAGTTGGCTAATAATAATAATAATAATAATAATAACAATAATAATGATAATGATAATAATAATAATGATAATAACAATAATAATAATAATAATAATAATAATAATAATAATAATAATAATAATAATAATAATAATAGCCATGGCGACACTTAAGTATATAATCAACTTTACATATCATTACATTTTCAAGGCATATATAATTTTATTTCAGAGATTTCACTTTGTCTAGTAACACAACTTGTATGTATATAATACTGTATAAATTATGTAACTGTACCAACACTACCACTACCAATACCACTACCACTAATACCACCACTACCACCAACACTACCACTACCACCATCACTACCACTACCACCACTATCAACACCATCACTACCACCACCACCACCATCACTACCACCACTATCAACACCTTCACTACCACCACCACTATCACCACTATCAACACCAACACTACCACCACTATCAACACCATCACTACCACCACCAACAACAAAAAAAAAAAAAAAAAAAAAAATCAGTGATCTATTTATACACAATCATATAAAATTTCCTTTATCCACAACCAACCAAAATATATTATTAAACATCTATAATAAATATTTTAAATTAAGTGGAAAATACAGTATACTATTATCCAGTGTGTGTAAATCTGGAGCAAATTATTCCTCCAATTAATTAATATATGTACCCAAAAATATCCTCTCCCTTTATTAACTCTACATGGTCCTATATATGTTTTCTGATATACCAAAGTGAATTACAACCTTTATTAATAAATTTGTCTACAACCATCACAACACTAAGTAACTACATGTCTCAATATACAACCATTATACAGAAGGTAATCACTTATACAATACAATACAACCACAACTATATACCACCGAAGACTTCTTATTAATGTTACTATCACCACTATTACTACTACTATTACTTACTACTATTACTACTACTACTACTACTATTACTTACTACTACTACTACTACTACTACTATTATTACTTACTACTACTACTACTACTACTACTACTACTACTACTACTACTACTGCTACTATTACTATTACTACTACTATTACTTACTACTACTACTTACTACTACTACTGTTACTTACTACTACTACTACTACTACTACTACTACTACTACTACTACTACTACTACTGCTACTATTACTACTATTACTTACTATTACTAACTCTCTCCTCATGCATGTATATAAATAAAAACTCTTCCTCTCATACCAACCATTCACTAACATCAAAATTAATTACACCCTCACCATGGACAACAACAACAACAACAACAACAACACTACTTAGAAAACCATTACCACCACCATCATCACCATCACTATCACCATAATAACACTATATACATTATCCCTTATACAGTACCTGCATACAATTTATATTATGTATAATTTAATGCTTCTTTTATGTATTAAGGTGTATGTATGTATAATCAATAATGTATGTGTGTGTATGTGTGTGTGTGTGTGTGTGTATGAGTGGTGAGAGGAGCCTTGTGTCTGTTGTTGTATAGGTGTATAATTGTAATATGTTTGTGTGTTTGTGTGTTTGTTTGTTGGTCAGGAGTTGATGGTGGTTTGTATACATAGGGGGAGCTAGTGTATTGTTTTATACGAGTTGTATTATACTGTTTATGTATCATACGTGGATGTTGTATGTATGTATGTTTACTGTCTATCTAATCTAACACTATTCATGCACTCCTTGTTAGTCCATTCATACACTGAGTTTATTCACTACCATCATGTCTCTCTCTCTCTCTCTCTCTCTCTCTCTCTCTCTCTCTCTCTCATAATGATAGCCTTGATAAATGTTCTTGTTCTCTTTATTATAATAGTACAATGGCCTGCACTTATAAAGGGTACAGGAGAAGAGGACTGGTGGCAACGCTGCATGAGTGGTGTACCGTTTATAAGTGCTGGCAACTGTACATACATGATATACCTGTCAGAGGTGAGCATAAGTAATAATGTGACAAAATAACAAAACAAAAAAATATTGACGTAGCAAATGGTTGTATTTCCTCAGAAGGGTTTATGGAAAATTGGTCTTAATGATCATGATTATTCTATTTTCATATTATTTGTTTTAATGATGATTATTTTATTTTGATATTATTCTATTTTGATATTATATAGCAATGAATGGTAACTATAACAACCCACCGAGATGATGCATGGGTATATAGCGTGAATATAATTTCTAATATATTATTAATATATAATAGCATGACGTCATTAGGCATACGCTAAATATGTTATTTCATTAAAGTTTGTGAAGCAGACGAGAGCGTAGACAAGAGCTAGTTGATTAAAAGAGAAGGGGTGGTGGGGGGGGGGGTGCAGGGGGCATTGGGGCCAAGGCGTGCTGACGGAGAGAGAGAGAGAGAGAGAGAGAGAGAGAGAGAGAGAGTGAGTGAGAGGGCCTAGCTAGACCCTGGAGCCAGCGGACGGCACCACGACACACACACACACACACACACAGCCAGCCAGTAAGGTCTTGTTGCTTGGTTGTCAAAGGGCTGAGTAAGGTAAAGGGTTAGTAAGGGCTAGTCTATACTAACGATGGTCTTGAGGGCTTACTAACAAGAAACAGTTAGTATAGTAATGACAAGACTCCACAGCCAATTAGCTTCTCTTTTCCAGCCTTTGACGTGCTCCTTCTCCGATCTTATTTCTTCCATCTTTTATTTTTCTCATTTTGTCTCATCTTGAGTAATTTCTTATGCCTTAAACATTTCTTATTATGGGGTTCTTAAGCTTGGTAAGGGAATAATTGCGTGGTTTAGAAAGGGTAGCTAAATTGTTAATACTGTTATTAACCTATGCTAATTTCGAGGAGCAAATATAAAACAACTGTCAGAGCCAGCGGCATAAATCAGATATCCCTTATATTAGCATCAGCCAATCACCGACCTCCTTTTAATTCAAAGTCCGTGTCTCCCGCGCCGTGATTGGCTGGTGCAAATCTGGTGGGAGGAGCCTAAGTGGTCCCTCCCCTCGTCTCTGAAGTGTTTTGCTGCTAAGATGCCAACGCTCACCAGATCACCAATTACTCAACATGTAATTGTAATACTATATATACAATTACTATAAGATATTGTGGTATTCTCAAGCCAACACTCCCAAGGAAGAAGGCCCCGTGGTGTAGAGAGACATAGACCCCCCATAAAAGTACAAGTTAGGTCCTCGGTAGTTGTGTATAGAGAGAGAAATCCATCGAGCATCGGGCCACAACCATCTCTTAGGTCGCGGGGGAGGCCAAGACAGACAGGGGTGGGGAGGGTTTTTGCTTGGCGTCTTCTTATGTCGAGTCTTGCTAGCTACCGACCGGCCGCTACCACCACCACCGCTCTCCACCACCACCCAGCCGGCCGCCGCGCCTCCACACAGCCCGGGCTCACTCACAATACCTTACGACACACACCTGCTGCAGCGGCGCCTTCTGCAGGAGATATCAACACAACTACCACTACTACTACTACATTCCTTACCCCTTCACCACTCCTTACCACCACCACTATATAATACTACTGCTACAACTACTACAATTATTATCGTCACCACCACTACCACCACCTCACCACTACTACCACCACCCCCCACCTTACCACCACTACCACCCCAACTACCACTATCCATAGCACCTACCACTTGTCCACTACCACCACCACCAGGACAACAACAACAACAGCCACTACCACCATCGCGACACTGAGAGAAGAGCGAAGAAGTTCCATCGTCGCTCCGGCTTATCATTCGTTGGAGGTGAGTGGTTGGTTGGGGTGGTTTTCAAGTATTTAGGGATCGATACCAGGCCGTGACGTCACACCATGCAGGGAAGGGATGGAGGAGGAAGTGGAGGAGGAGGGGAAAGAAGAGGGAGAGATTTGTGCTTGTCTATGTGTGTGTGTGTGTGTGTGTGTGACAAGCATAGCACACTGTCAGACTAGCTCACAAACCCTCCTCCCTCTCTCCTCACTCTCTCCCCTGTACTCCTCTCCTCTCCTCTCTCTCTTCCCTCGTGTGTCCAGTCCGCTCTCTCCCCTCTCACACTCTTCTGCATGCACAAGCAGAATGCAGAGTTGGCGCATACCAGGCAGGCACGAGGTGAGGATGTGCGTGCGTGCGTGTGTGTGTGTGTGTGACTGTTCCTGTGCTTGTGATGGACTAGACAAGCAGAGAAGGATGCATGGAAGGGACCGGTAGGGAGGGAGAGAGAGAGAGAGAGAGAGAGAGAGAGAGAGGGAGAGGGAGAGGACGAAAGAAAGGGGAGATACAGTCAGCTAGTTTGGGAACAGGGAACATTTGACCTTCCTGTGATTGCCTTTTGTATACAAGTTTTACGATGTGATGTTGCTGAGATTTTTGTCCTGGGGAGGTTGACGTGTATGCATGGTATATACTAAATAATCTTACCTTCATCCCTTCTCTTAACATATATATATATACGTGTTTATATTAATATCATGTTGAATGTATGTTAGATAATGTTATTGTTGTTGTTGTTGTTGTTGTACGTGGTGATGGTGAAGTAGTAGCAGGATATTATATAATTTTTTTGAGCTGTGAATGTAGATAATGTTATTGTTTTTATAATTATATAGGTTAGCGATACTGTACGTGGTGGTGCATGGGTGTTAATGAAATAGCAGGATTTGTTGTTATATAGGTTAGCGATACTGTACGTGTTAGTGAAGGGGTGTATATAGGGGTGTTGTTGTTGATGATGAAGGAAGGGTTGTGGGAAGGAAGGAGCGACTGGGTGAGGTTGTAAGGAGCAACGGGGTGAGGTTGTTGACGGGTCTGATGGTGTGAATAATAGAGAGGTGGCAACTATACCGGTATACACTGGTAACTGGTACTGGTATACTGGTGGCTGCATACACCCTATATAGCTGTTACTGTGTTTGTCTGTCAGTCCCGGTGTGTGAATGAGTCTTGAAGGGGAAGGTTTTTTTTTTTTTAAGTTTTGTGTTGTTGGTAAAATCTGGAGCAACTGAATCCTCCAAGCAACAACTGAACATCATTATTTATTTATGTTTTGTTCGTCTTGTCCTGTTTTTTTTTCTATCATCTATAATTATATATTTTGGAGGAATCAAGGCACTCTTATAATGTACCAAAAAATAATTACCACCTTAATATTGTTGATCATTTGATTATAAAATATAGGTTTAATTAATTATTTTGAGTTGTTTTATTTTATTTGGTTACAAGGTGTGTGTGTGTGTGTGTGTTAGTGCGCTCATTAATTGTCTGTAACTCATAATTTTATACATACAAACTAATTCTATGTAAATCACGGATACAGGATATATATATATATATATAAATCTAACTAAAATATATATACAACTAAAATTTAAGTTATCTACCAAATTATTGATACCAGTTTTAAGATGAGATAAAAAAATTAATAGTACATAATTTAATAGTACATAATTTAATAGTACATAATTATTCTGATATATAGATGAGTAATACAAACACACACACACACACACACACACACAAGCAGCTACCTTCATACACACACACACACACACACTCAGATTGTGTACCCTCACTGGCATTCATAATTAGTATACATGGTCAGTTACACACACACACACTCACACACACACACAAACACACACACACACACACATTGGACCCCTCACCCACGCAACAGTTGCATGCAGGCGCCGTCAGTTGCAAGTGGGTTTGTTTCCAGCTTATCACACACACACACACACACACGGTCACGCCCCTACCCCCACCCACCCTTCACACCCACACACACACCCACACACACACACACACACACACACACACATCCTTCTCAGTACTCCATCCTCACACTCCTCACTCATCCTTCCATCACATCTAATCCTAAATTATCTATAGTTCATTTTGTTTATTTATTTAATTTATTTTTTATAACTCATAATTTATTTACTGTTTACTTTTTTTAATCATAAATCATAGAGGATGAGTCCATGTTTACAAGGGTGATGTAAATGATGTTTATTGTTGTGTAATGGCCTCTTGAAAACAACAACAACAACAACAACAATAAAATACAAATAAAAACAAAAATAAAAAAATAATTGCTTTGAAAATAAAATTAAAAAGTAAAAGTAAGAAAATAATTGCTTTGAAAATAAAAATGAAAAGTAAAAGTAAGAAAATAATTGCTTTGAAAATAAAAATATAATAAAACAAAAAGTAAAAAAATAATTGCTTTGAGATTGTTTTAATTAGATCGTATGTATAGCATAATGTTAAAAAGAAAATATAAACAGTATTACTTGGATTAAAAGAAAACAAACAAAAACAAATAAATAAATAAAACAGTATTAGTTGGATTAATAAAAAAAAAAGATGGAATTTGTTTTTTTTCTTAAGGTTATATATTTTTTTGGCTTCACTCTGCGTTGTGTAAATAAAAAATACAGTAAATATTTTGTTTTTGTATTCGGTATATTATTATGTATTGAATATTAAACACCTGATGATGAAGGAAGGAAAAACAAATAAAACACAGATTCTCAATAACATTCATCAGTGTATTGTGTGTGTGTGTGTGTGTTTTATGTGTGTGTGTAATTCTCAGCGTTTTCATTTTTCATTCACTTTTTTTTTTTAATACACCGGACGCTGTAAGATTTTTTTTTTTTTTTTTTGTTATATTAAAAATTATATATTCTTTATGATTATAATATTATCTTCGGGTTGACGTTATTCGGTGTTTCACTTAAATAATTATTATTATAATGTTTTTGGTGCGATGGTATGGAAATGGAAACATAATAATAATAATTGTTATTATTATTATTATTATTATTATTATTATTCAGTCGGAACATAACACGAATACTCTAATAATAATAATAATAATAATAATAATAATATAGGAACATAACAATAATGATGATAATAATAATAACAATAATATAGAAACATAATAATAATATAAATATAGATACAATAATAATAATAATAATATAGAAACATAGCAATAATAATAATAATAATAATAAAGGAGGAGGAGGAAGAAGTGATAGAACAATTTACAGGAGGATATACTGTAGTGTGTAATAATAATAGTAAGGAGGAGGAAGAGATAGAACAATTTACAGGAGGATATACTGTAGTGAGTAATAATAATAGAGGAGGAGGAGGAAGAGATAGAACAATTTACAGGAGGATATACTGTAGTGTGTAATAATAATAGAGGAGGAGGAGGAAGAGATACAACAATTTACAGGAGGATATACTGTAGTGAGTAATAATAATAGAGGAGGAGGAGGAAGAGATACAACAATTTACAGGAGGATATACTGTAGTGAGTAATAATAATAGTAAGGAGGAGGAAGAGATACAACAACATACAGGAGGATATACTGTAGTGTGAAGTCCAACCCAACCATCCCTATACCTTTTATCCTGCTTCATAAAGTTTAGCCTTAATCGTGACTGCAGTTGAAGCCCCTGTATGTATGTATGTGTGTGTGTGTGTGTGTGTGTGTGTGTCCGTAACTCTCTCAATGGTAGTGGTGGTGGTGGTGATGGCAAGGGACACTGCATGGGGTGGTAGTGGTAGTGGTAGTAGTGGTGGTGGTAGTAGTAGTAGTTGCAAAGTTTGAATTTAAAGGTCCCGCCCCTCTCTCTCTCTCACTCTCTCACTCTCTCTCTCTTAGCACACACATACATACATACAGTACATACTGTACACTCTCTCTCTCTAGCACTCACATACATACATACTCTCTCTCTCTCTCTCTCTCTCTCTCTCTCTCTCTCTCTCTCTCTCTCTCTCTCTCTCTCTCTCTCTCTCTCTCTCTCTCTCTCTCTCTCTCTCTCTCTACCTGGCTCCTGTCACCTTTTATTTTTTCCTTTCACTTTTTTTTTCTTTTTTTTTACCCTCCCTCCGGTTGCAATGCCTCGCCTGTGTGTATGTGTGTGTTCGGAACCTTTTTAATAGAGGGTGGGGGATGGGAGTAGGGGACAGGCTTTGGGGGGACTGGGAGGGTGCTTGGGACAGGCTTGGGGTGGGTAGAAAGCCTATCCCCCTATTCCCGCACCCCCCTAACCCCCACCAAGCCTATCCCCCTACTCCTGCACCCCCCAAAACCCCCACCAAGCCTATCCCCCTACTCCTGCACCCCCCAAAACCCCCACCAAGCCTGTCCCCCTACTCCTGCACCCCCCAAAACCCCCACCAAGCCTGTCCCCCTACTCCTGCACCCCCCAAAACCCCCACTAAGCCTATCCCCCAATTCCCGCACCCTCTTAATCCCCACCAAGCCTGTCCCCCTACTCCTGCACCCCCACCAAGCCTGTCCCCTAATTCCCACACCCCCTTAACCCCAGCTTTGGCCGGATACACAACACAGTTCGGCGCCGCTACACAATATTTTCTTAATCGTCCCATGCAGTTTTTAAATCCGGTATTATTATTATTTTTTACTATTATTATTTTTTTTTTTGGGGGGGGGGCGGGCGGGGGGGGGGGCAAGGTTGATGTACGATAGCGTGTGATTATTCCAAGATGGCCGCCTTGTGTCTTACTCAAAATGGTCATCATACACATACATACATACATATACATCATTATTAATATATATATATATATATACAATATACATGATTATAATTTACTGTATATATATATATAATTTTAATTTTGTGTTTACCTCTTGTTAAAATCTGTATATTCCTTTTTTTTTTTTTTTTTTAAATTCATGGATTTTGTAGATTTTTTTTTTTTTTATTATTCTTCATGGATTTTGTAGATTATTGTTTTTGTTTTTAATTCTTCATGGATTTTTGTATATTCCTTTTTTTGTTTTTAAATATTTTTCATGAATTTTGTAGATTCTTGTCATGAATGGAATACGTTTGTTTGTTTGTTTGTTTGTTTGTCTCTACTTGTATGATAATAAATACAGTACCATATAATATATTAAAATGTTTTCTTGTAGCTCAAGTATATTTTGTATAACGTTTCCTCAGCGTATAGTCATAATAAATTCAGATTACATTATACAACTTAAATACATCATAAATTCACATACATTATACAACTTAAATACATCATAAATTCAGATACATTATACAACTTAAATACATCATAAATTTCTATATTTTTTAATGAAGTAATGTGGGATAAATTACCAAAAAAAAAAAAAAAAAAAAAAAAAAAAACCAAATGAATCACTAAAGATAAATCAAGTCTATTATATATTAAATAGAGTTATATAATGAGGAATTTTATTTTGTGTTGGTATATATATATAATTTTGGAGCAATTGAATCCTCCAAACTTATTCCCATGCAACAGAAAAGTCACCATTATTATTATTATTATTATTATTATTAGTGGTGGTGGGAGTAATAATAGTAGTGGTAGTAGTGGTAGTGGGAGTAGTTGTAATAGTAGTAATAGCAGTTGTAATTATGACAGGATACAGATTATTATTATTATTATTATTATCATTATCATTATTTTTGAAAGAATCAGAATAATTTTGCATCTTCACTGTCACCTCAAGTTGATATTTTTTATTATTATTATTATTATTTGCTACACCGATTTAATTGATACGGAAAAATTATATATATATATATATATATATATATATATATATATATATATATATATATATATATATATATATATATATATATATATATATTATTTTTTAAGCATTGGTTCTGATCCATATATTTTTTAGTGGAGGATATATTTTGGGTTGAATTGGAGTCTCCTGATTCCTCCAAACAATATACTGTGAAACAAATACCCTATAATTATATATTTTTGTTATATATACAGTATACAGTATACTCCTATAGTCCTCCGGGATATACTAATACACATAAATAATTGCTGCATCATACAAATTCAGCCATACATTGATAAACGAATAATTTTATGTATAAATTTATGTATAAGTTTATATATAAATTTTATGTATAAATTTTATGTATAATTTTATGTATAATTTTATGTATAGGAAAGGCGTTTGTTTGTTTGTTTGTTCGTTCGTTCGTTTGTTGTTGTGTGTTTGCGATTTAAGGGGGAAGTTTTGTTTGTGTTGGTAATTAATTCCGGAGCAAACTGAATCCTCCAAACTATTCCAAAGCAACAACAACAACAACAACAGAACAACACCATTCATTATTTGTATGCCCCTGTGGTTCTGTTCTGTTCTGTTTCCTGCGTGGCCTAATATTACTTTGGAGGAATCAAGGCACTCCAAAAAATGTACCAAATCAGAATTATCATACACTTTAATAAATGAAGAAGGAAAATAAACGGAGGAACCAATAATAATAATAATAATAATAATAGTAATAGTAATAATAATAATAATAATAATAGTAATAATACTACTACTAATAATAATAATGATAGTAATAATAATAATAATAATAATAATAGTAATAATACTACTACTAATAATAATAATGATAGTAATAATGATAATAATAATAATAATAACAATAATAATAACAATAATAATAAGGATAATAATAACAATAATAATAATAATAATAATAATAATAACAATAATAATAATAATAATAATAATAATAATAATAATAACTTTGGTACTGCATAACTTTATCCAGATACGATAAATTATAACCTTAGAAAAAAACAAAATACGATCGCGTCATCCGTATACATAATATATACAGTATATAAACAAAAACAGAGAAAATACAGAAAATATACATACATACAAATAATTAAGAGAGAAATGTATAAATTAATACAATGTGAATGAATCTAGAGGAACCAACCACACCAAAAAATATTATATATATATTTTTTTTAATCTAATCCTTTTAATTTTCTGACATACTTTGGAGGAATCACACGAAGACACGTTGTTCCTCCGTCCTCTGGTCAAAATACACGTTGTTCCTCCGTCCTCTGGTCAAAATACACGTTGCTGCTCCGTCCTCTGGTCAAAATTCACGTTGTTGCTCCGTCCTCTGGTCAAAATACACGTTGCTGCTCCGTCCTCTGGTCAAAATTCACGTTGTTGCTCCGTCCTCTGGTCAAAATACACGTTGCTGCTCCGTCCTCTGGTCAAAATTCACGTTGTTGCTCCGTCCTCTGGTCAAAATACACGTTGCTGCTCCGTCCTCTGGTCAAAATTCATGTTGTTCCTCCGTCCTCTGGTCAAAATACATGTTGTTCCTCCGTCCTCTGGTCAAAAGACACGTTGTTCCTCCGTCCTCTGGTCAAAATTCACGTTGTTCCTCCGTCCTCTGGTCAAAATACACGTTGTTCCTCCGTCCTCTGGTCAAAATCTCTCTCTCTCTCTCTCTCTCTCTCTCTCTCTCTCTCTCTCTCTCTCTCTCTCTCTCTCTCTCTCTCTCTCTCTTTTTTTTTTTAACACAGATAAAGGACCAGAATAAATTAACTAACTAACCTAACCTGATTGAGGATTGAGAGAACTTATAACCTATAGTATTTACACGTGTCATTATCATACACTTGAATTATATAATTATACAGTATGTTTGGTTGAGATGTCTTGTATGTATGCGATGTATAGTTAGAGGATATTTTATACACTTAGAGAGATGTTATTTTATACACTTAGAGAGAGATGTTATTTTATACACTTAGAGAGATGTTATTTTATACACTTAGAGAGAGATTATTTTATACACTGGAATAATATACAGTATGTTCGGTGTAATGTCCTGTTTGCTTATAATTATATACTGTGAGATAATTTTAATGTGAGATACTTTTACCCTTTAGGAAAAATAGATAAATAAGGAGGATTTCTCACTAGATCTATTAGGAATACATTTATTAGAAACATCAATATCGTTATTATTATTATTATCATTATTATTATCTTTATTATCATCATCGTTATCATCATTATTATTATCGTTATCATCATTATTATTATCATCATTATCATCATCATTATTATTATTATTATTATCATTATTATCATCATTATTATCATCATCATTATCATCATCATTATTATTATTATCATCATTATTATCATCATTATTATCATCATCATTATCATCATCATTATTATTATTATCATTATTATCATCATTATTATTATCATTATTATCATCATCGTTATCATCATTATTATTATTATCAGTCATTATTAATTCACTTCATTATTATTTCACACAGTATAAACGATTGTCTGTATATATTTTCCTCCTCCTCGTCTCTGTATACGTGATTACATACTTCTAGAAATTTATATTCCAAAGGTCAAGTTTTTCTAAATTTATATTAAGGGGAGGGATATAGTTTTGATATTTTTGGAGATAATGATTTCTCCAAACTATTCCCAGCAACAGGATACCATTATTTTTGTCCATCTGGTCTTGTTTCCTGGCATACTTTGGAGGAATCAATACACTCCTATGTACCAAAAGATATACTATTCTCTTAAAAGATACACCTGCGAGTCCTTAAGGGGAGGATATACATACATACATACACTTTATATACACACTGGAGTCCCTTGATTCCTCCAAAGTATACATACATACTCTACATGCCAGGAAACAGCACACCTAAATCTTTGTATGCACTCAGTATATTGTAAACAACACATACATACATACATACATACATATATAGGCTACATACATACATACATACTGTAAATAGGTTTCATACACATACACACATACACCACACATACACACATATACCGGCGCTCTCTCACTCTCATAGCCTACTTTCTTCCTTCCTTCCGTTCCTTCCTTCCTTCCTTCGTTCCTTCCTTCCTTCGTTCGCTCAGTTCCTTCATTCCTTCAGTTCCTTACATCCTTCCTCCGTTCCTTCCTATTGTTATATACTCCTTCCTTCGCTCCTTTCCATTCTTCTATCCTTCGCTCCGTTCCTTCCTTCCTTCGCTCCGTTCCTTCCTTCATTCCTATCGCTACTCCTTCCTTCCTTCCTTCCGTCCTTCGCTCCGTTCCGTGTTGTAAAGTTACGGACGGAGACTTCTCTACTACTATTACAACAACAACAATAACAACAACAACAACAACAACTACTACTACTACTACTACTACTACTACTACTACTACTACTACTACTACTACTACTACTACTATCTGTCTTTGGTTCATTGATTCAGTTCGTCGCCGGCCCGCCCCTTCCCGCTACTAACTTATTCCTATAATATACTTACAACCTTGATCTATAATAATGAAGGGATATATAACAGTATACAGTATAAATATATCATAGTAATATTCAGACCAGATAGACAGACAGAAAGTTATACAATTATACATTTATACATCAAAACTATATATCTGTTCGTTTTTTTGTTACTCTTATCTTGTATATTTTTTAGTGTAAATAATCTGTCCGTCACACAATACATACATATAACATCTTACAGTATCTCCTCCTGTTACTTTCCATCATTCCTCTTTCCGTATGAAGGTCAGATTAATTCTTCTTAATAATTGGTGTTGTTGGTATTCTAGCTCTGAGCACTGATGTAGGTTGGAGGATGAAGGAAGATAATATTATGCCCGTATATATGATAGAAGCTCAAGAAGTGTGTATGTAAACTATAAAAGAAAATATCAAAACTTGTGTTCCATTTTCCTCAATCTATCTGTCTCTATTTCTATCTATATCTTTATATCTATATCTATATCTATTTCTATCTATATATTTCTATCTATCTCTATCTGTCTCTATTTCTATCTATATCTTTATATCTGTATCTATTTCTATCTATATCTTTTTATGTATCTCTATCTGTCTCTATTTCTATCTATATCTTTATATCTATATCTATTTCTATCTATATCTTTCTATGTATCTCTATCTGTCTCTATTTCTATCGATCTCTTATCTGTCTATCTATCTATTTCTATCTATCTAAGCATAAGAGGCCAGCGGAACACAAGTTTTGAACAGACTATAATCGATTTCGTAAACATAGATTCGTCGCTATACTGATTTCACCAGACTATGATAACAAAACGAAATAAATAAATACATAAAATAAAATATAATAAACAGCTCCTATATTATAATGAAGGAATTTGTATGTTTTTATTGGTCTAGTTTATGCATGGGAATTTTCGCCGGTACCCAATCACAACAAAAGTTACATACATACGTGACCAAACAGGTGCCCAATCACAATAAAGGTGACATACATACATATATACACGTGACGGAACAGGTGCATGTACAAACATAGTAAATAAATAGTTGAGTCACGATCACTTAATAGTCAAGCAACATGGAATAGTTTGAAGGAATCATAATCTCCAAAAATGTCAACGTGTGTGTGTCGGTGTTGATTCATAATTTACTTGAGATTTCTATAGATGTGTAAAATAAATTCCATTGTTGGTTGTTATTATTATTATTATATTGACAAGTATTATTATTATTTACAAGAGGGTGTTCATGATCTCTGTATAAATATTGGAGGGTATGAAAGAAGTACATGTGCCTTGATTCCTCCAAAGTATTCATAGTGTATAATTAATGATATGCCGTGTATATAGGAAATAGGACCAGATGAACGAAAATAATAATAGATGAAAAAAAAATAATGGTGTTTTTTGTTGTTTGGAATAGATGAAAAAAAAATAATAATAGTGATTTCTGTTGCTTGGATTATGTGAAAAAAATAATATTGGTGATTTCTGTTGCTAAGAATAGATAACAAAAATAATAATGGTGTTTTCTGTTGCTTGGAATAGTTTGGAGGAATCATACATACATACATACAGTTGGTTAAGATTTTCCAACGCTGTATCGTGTTTGAAAATTGTAGGCTTTTGATTCCTCCTGAGAACACCACGAAACAAACTCCTTCACTATAGGTGTGTGTGTGTGTGTGTGTGTGTGTGTGTGTGTATGTGTGTGTGTGTGTGTGTGTGTGTGTGTGTGTGTGTGTGTGTGTGTGTGTGTGTGTGCGTGTGCGTGTGTGTGCGTGCGTGCGTGTGTGTGTGTGTGTGTGTGTGTGTGTGTGTGTGTGTGTGTGTGTGTGTGTGTCTGTGTGTGTGTTTCGTGGCAATATTTGAAGGACTCATTTACCTCCAATTTTGTATTTATCTATCTACAACGGAAGAAAGAATAATTATTGTACAGACAGTAAGTTTGAAAAAATTAAAAGTTTCATAGTTTGTGTGACTTATCAATATTATATGTTGCTTTTCATTAAATATCCCAAGCAACAAGCTATATATACGACACTTTTTTTTTTTTTTATAGTTAGTATTATTCTCTGTTTGTATGTCCATCCTATATACCTTCATTCTTTCCTTCCTTCTCTCCTTCGCTCCTTCCTTCCTTCCTTCCTTCATTCATTCATTCCTTCGCTCCTTCCTTCCTTCCTTCATCATATACCTTTCCTCCTTCCTTCCTTCATTCGCTCCTTCCTTCATTCCTTCGCTCCTTCCTTCCTTCCTTCATTCGCTCCTTCCTTTCTTCCTTCATCATATACATTTCCTCCTTCCTTCATTCATTCGCTCCTTCCTTCCTTCCTTCCTTCCTCTGCTCCTTTTTTCCTATCTTCCTTCCTTTCTAACCTATTCTACTCTGTATGTCTGTATACATTTTAATATACATACATATACATGCATACATATACATACATACATACCTATACACAAGCTTAGGTTTAACCACGTGACACAGTGTATAATTATGTATGTATGTATTAATATTCATACAAAAAAAAAATACGATTAAGAGGAATTAAAAGGATCAACTTTTTTTTTCCTGAGTCGATAATTTATAATAATAATAATAATAATAATAATAATAAATGCAGAATGAGAAATTAATAAGAGTGAATAATTTATAGGTCAAAAAAATTGCAGTGATATTTTGAAAAAGTACAAAAACAATAATGAAAAAAATTAAAAAAAAATTGCTGTTTTTATGAATTAGTTATCTACTTTTTTTTTCTACCGGTACACACATACATTTCATCCCAGTTCATTTTTTCCCTCCCAGTCCATTTTTTACCCTCCCAGTACACACATACATCTTCCTTCTCCCTCTCAGTACACACACATACATTCTCTCCCAGTTCATTTTTTACCCTCCCAGTACATACATACATTTTTCCCCACCCAGTACACACATACATTTCATCCCAGTTCATTTTTTCCTTCCCAGTACACACATATATTTAATCCCAGTTCATTTTTTACCCTCCCAGTACATACATACATTTTTTCCCCTCCCAGTACACACATACATTTTTTCCCCTCCCAGTACACACATATATTTCATCCCAGTTCATTTTTCCCACCCAGTACACACATGCAACCTCTCCCAGTATTATTCTCTCAAATTTCTTTCACCCCCTTCATTTCTTCCTTCCGCCCCCGCCCCCGCCCCCTCCCCCCAACACACACACACACACACACACACACACACACACATCCATATCCCCCACCCTCAACACACACATACATACACACAGCTAGAGCAAACAAACAAGCAAACAAACAAGCAAGCAAGAAGCCAAACAGTTAAAAGCAATATAATTATCTCCCAAACCCCCCCCTCCTCCCCCTCCTCCCCCTTCCCCCCCCCACAGTCAGTAGCACCTCTCTTTACCCACTCTTATTGTTGTTGTTGTTGTTGTTGTTTTGTACCAGTAACACACACACACACACACACCAAAAAAAAAATACCGAGTGAGTATAATTAACACCTTAGCGGCAAATGAGTTAAAGGAAAAAAAAAAAAAAAAAAGAAATGAAAACAAAAAAAGGAAACACACACACACACACACACACACACACACACACACACACACACACACACACACACACACTTAACTCCATGCAAGCATCCGTCGAGTTGCGTTCGTTGGGTTTATATATATCACTTTTTTTTTTATTTTTTTTTACTTTTTTTTTAGGGGGGTGGGGGGAGGGGAGGAGAGGAGCCAATTTTTCTTTCCCCCCCCCTCTCCTCCTCCCTCCCTCGCCTCGCCCCCCTCCTTGCTACTGGTGGTGGTGGTGGTGATGGTGGCGGTGGTGGTGGTAATGGTGTATTTTGGGTGCATATAAGCGTCATGGGTGCATTTATGCGTCATCGGTGCAGCAGTCAGTGGTGTCGTTTTTGGGGTCGGGACGCGATTCCGTAAAACTCGTGATTTGTTGTGTATTAAATTTGGAGCAGCGGCGGCGGTGGTGGTGCTTGATGAGAGAGAGAGAGAGAGAGAGAGAGAGAGAGAGAGAGAGAGAGAGAGAGAGAGAGAGAGAGAGAGAGAGTGAGTGAGTGAGTGAGTGAGTGAGAGAGAGTGTGTGTGTGTGTGTCGATGGAGGGAAGGAGGAAAGAAGTCAGGGCGGTGGACGGCAAAGTTTCGGCTTAAAAGATTGGTGTATCGGCATAAAAGTTTCGTGGTTTCGGCATTAAAGCTTGCTGGTTTCGGCATAAAAGATTAATATATCGGCTTAAAAGATGTGTATTATCGGCATAAAAGCTTGGTATTATCGGCATAAAAGCTTGGTATTATCGGCATAAAAGCTTGGTATTATCGGCATAAAAGCTTGGTATTATCGGCATAAAAGCTTGGTATTATCGGCATAAAAGCTTGGTATTATCGGCATAAAAGCTTGGTATTATCGGTATAAAAGCTTGGTATTATCGGTATAAAAGATTGGTATTATCGGCATAAAAGATTGGTATTATAGGCATAAAAGCTTGGTATTATCGGCATAAAAGATGTGTATTATCGGCATAAAAGCTTGGTATTATCGGCATAAAAGATGTGTATTATCGGCATAAAAGCTTGGTATTATCGGCATAAAAGATGTGTATTATCGGCATAAAAGCTTGGTATTATCGGCATAAAAGATTGGTATTATCGGCATAAAAGCTTGGTATTATCGGCTTAATTAAATGCATGGTACTTAAGGTCTGAAAACTTTGATATTTTACAGATTAAATTCTTGACACTTTTTACTTGACATTTTTTTTGTATAATTATAATGTAAACACGAAAACATCACTTGGCATAACACGTTGATGGATAGATTTGGCCGAACAGTTTCTTAATTAGGCCTTAAAAATTACACACATACATAATTATTATATATAGACTAGAATCATAGGGTCTTAGAGACAATAAAAACCGGATTTGTCTATTTTAGTTTCTATTTTTTTTTTTTTTTTTTTTAATTTTTGTATCAAAGTTTTGCATCACCAGGATAAAAAAAAGTTAAATTAGCGCTAAACTCTGGATACAAGTTTGGTTGGAATGATACTTTGACAACAACACACACACACACACACACACACACACACACACACACACACACACACACACACACACACACACACACACACACACCAAAGATAAAGAAAGATAAAGATTTGGGGTGAATGAAAAAAAAAAAAAATGATGGAATTTGGGGACAAGAAAAACTAGTGAGACTAAAAGTTAAAATGGGTATTGTTTACAGTTTTGTTTGTTTGGTGGTGTGTATTCTGTATAAAATTATATACTGTATAGAAAGAAAGTGGGTCAATAAGTCAGTATATTTTATCTTTGTGTGGTTTAGCGGTGTATACTGTATAATTATGTATGATTATGAATGACAAGACCCCGATTCTTGATTATAATATTATGAGTCCAACAACATGTGTGTGAATGTAAAGAATCTGCTAGTGTCTATGGATTAGTTATTGGTGTGTTGTGTATATATTAGTATAGTTATTGGTGTGTTGTGTATATATTAGTATAGTTATTGGTGTGTTGTGTATATATTAGTATAGTTACATGGTCAGGCAGGCCGTATATTTATTTATTTATTTATTTATCTTTCTGCATGTGGTGTAATCAGTCAGTATATTAATTTTATCTTTCAGTGTTGCATGGTTAACTTGTATTTTTTTTTTTTAGGTTCCAAAGAGTGGATTATGTTGGAAGGTGACATTTGATATTCATGGATATACGTGTCTGTAGTAAACATGGTCTTCATTACATTGTCTATATATATTACTGGCCGCTATATATACATACGTTTGTTTGTTCTAAGCAGGAATGCATGTGGTCCACGCCAGAATTGTCACTTTTCCGAACCAAAAATATTCGGGACAATTGGTGTTACAAACCTATATTATACCCAACTTATTCACAACGTTGTTTCTAGCAAGGTTTCGGACACTGTATGTATGTATGTATGTATGTACAGTCGGCGGCAAAAGTGCTGTCGCCTCGCATGCTTCACCGAGGCACTCGATGTTCATAGACTCGAGATTTTAGGGTGTAGAACCCGTGCGTATTCTCGAGTCCATGAACACTGCCTGTCTCGGTGAAGCAAGTAAGGCGACAGGACTTCTGCCGCCCACTGTACAGTTGGCTCCACTCCCGCGTTTCTCCCCTGTCGTTGCCAATTTTGGGCCAGTCAGAAATTCGAATCCCGATTCACAAGTTTAAATATTCGAAACATTCATATCTTTCACTCCAAGGATAGGAATGTTTCGAATTTTTTAACTTGTGGATCAGGATTCGAATTTCTGACTGGCCCAACATTGTCAACGTGAGGGGAGAAACACAGGAATGGAGCCAACTGTATGTATGTATTGTACCGGGACAAGTGTGGCTTCACTGTAAGGTGGTAATTAGCTTTTGATACATTGAAGTGTCTTGATTCCTCCAAAGTATGCTAGGAAACAGGACCAGGAGGGTAAAAATAATGGTGTTCTGTTGCTTGGAGTAGTTTGTAGGATTCAGTTGCTCCAGATTTACCAACACCGAATTTGCTCCTTAAGGTCATGAAGGGAAGTCGCCAGGTTATAAGTTGTATGAGTACAGCCATGGGTGATAGTGCTTGACCAGGGTACAAGGAGTGTTGGAGAGTAACTGAACACAGTTCGAAAAAGTGAGTCTTCTAAACCTCTCACAACGTTGAAAATGGTTTGGAAAATTCACTTGTTCGAACTCTGTTCAGTTGCTCACCAACACTCCTTGTACACTGGTCAAGCACTATCAGCTTCTTGGCAACTATTAGCTGACCGTATAGCCATCTTGGGCAGTTACTGGACAGGGCAGGGCAGAGCAGAGCTGACAGCCTCAGTGACAGGTGGTGGAGAGAGAGCGGAGATAAGTTGGTTATTTTGTGTGTCTCAAAATAGTGTGTGTGAACATGGGCTTCGTTGAAAACTTTATACCTGTAATGCTACAAAACGAACCGACCTTATTTAATAGTACCGGTAGTTAAAGAAACATTGTTACAGAAATGATAAAGCGAACTTATAGATTAATACGTGTGGAATGATTATCACCAATTGAAGGGATTGTATTATATTATACACTATACGAAACAACACTAATAGGTAAGTACAAGCTACGGTCATTGTATAATATCCCAACACACATGTAGTACTGTATTAACTATATATCTATCTATATCTATCTGTGTGTCACCAAACTATAATTAACCTTTACTCACTTTCCTTCCTGTTGTAATACCTACTTCATAACATTAACGAGGCATAATTATCTGTCTGTCTGTGTGTGTGTCACCAAACTATAATAATTATCCTTTACTCACTTTCATTCCTGTTGTATTACCTAAGCTCATAAAAAAAACGAGGCATAATTATCTGTAGTTACACGTAGGCGGCTATAGGACCTCGATGTTGCGGCGCCTAATATCCATCCATCAATCAATCAATCTGTAGATACACCTTCATGATGATAATTTGATCAACCAACCATATACTAAGGTTACTGTACTCTAGCTAGGTGTCGTTACTGCTTCTAAGTATCTATATTATTATTTTGGCTTTTTTTGGGAAGTATTCCTCCTCACAAATTATAATGAAAATCAGTAATCATATAGTTAACATAAAAATGTATATACACTCGCACTCCAAAATATGTATCCAGGTTTGCTTGCTTCGAATAGCCGGGTCGAGAATTTAGCGAACTGAATCCAATATGAAATAGGGTATAAGCGTTGTAATTGATTCACTATAGTATGTCAAATGATTCGAAACTTTAACGAGACCTGGATACAAATTTTGTGTTGCTAGTATACAATATCGTTAAGGAAAGTTTCAGTTGTCGGTCTCATCTGGTTTCGTCACAATATGTAACTTCATGTATCCACCCTCTGATTATTTATACCTTGTACTGTATGTATGTATGTATGTATGTATGTTGCCGCTTTATTCCCACTTTATACCTTATTCTGTTATTGTTTATTGGGACCTTCTGTTATGTACGAAATCGATGGGTCTTTAACATTAATAATAAAAACATGAAAATAAAAATAATAAATAAAAATAAAGAATAATAATAATAATACCCGGTAATATAATAATAGATAAAGTTGGTCAGTATTTGTATTACTTATCAGGCTGCCTATAGTTTAGCATTTATTGGTAAACTTAATTATATATATATATATATATATAAATTTGACCTCGTTTTTAGCCGTGGTAAGAAACGAACGGGTGACTCACATATGCGGTTAACTGGGGGACATTGCCTTCCGGATTTTGTAACTCACCAATCCGATAATAAAACTGAACGAAGCCTTGGAATGCAAAGGTAAAATATAAAATCTCCGGTTCAGTTCGGTCCGGTTTGCTGTGCTCCGGTTTAGTCTCTTATCTGATTCAGGTCGAGGCTTGGTAGGAGTTATATTTTACTATTATTTTTATGTCTATTTTTTTTCTTAATATATATAGATTATTTTCTGGCAGTTATATATATTTTTTTTATTATTATATCGAGGCTTGGTATGAGATCATTTAATTTTTATTTTTATTATTATTATTTTTTTTTTTAGTATGTATAGATTATTTTCTGGCAGTTAATAAAAAAAAGTTACTATATCGAGGTTTGGTATGAGATTTTTTTTTTTTTTTTTTTTTTTTTTTTTTTAGGTTCGATACTGTATTGTCTTAAGTCTTAATTATAGTCTTAAGTCTTAATTATAGTCTTAAGTCTTAATTATAGTCTTAAGTGTTAATTATAGTCTTAAGTCTTAAGTTTTGTGTCTTAAGAATTCTCCTAACATTATAATCCCGTCTTTTCGTAAGTCTATAAATATTTCTTGACACAAACACCTTCATTATGGCTCTGTTTTGTTTATATATAGGAGCCCAGAATGTATCATCTTATTATCCATCCAAAATTTTAACGAAGAACAATTTTTTTTATATATAGACTATTCCATTTTCTTAATTTGCACCGAAGGATTGATTGCAAGTGTTTAGGTATACTTGGAAATATACACACACATACATACATATTTAAGCATTTATTTATTGATTTACTTTTATTGATATTTATTTTTTATTTCTATTTTAGCGCTGATACTTTTACGCTTTCCTTCCAAACTGCGAAATTCTGCCTTCAAAATGGTGGTGGAAGCTATAGAGTTTTACCAGGAGTCTACATGTCAGTCCCTCCTTCCCTCCCTCCCTCCCTCTTTCCCTCCCTTCCACTCTTTTATCCACCATCCCTCCACCCACCATCCATCCATCCCTCTCTCTCTCTCTCTTCCAACCTCCATCTCTCCATCCTTCCCTCTCCCACCCTCCATCCCTCCCTCTCTCTCTTTTCCACACTCCTTCCTACCCTCTCTCCCTCTTTTCCACCAACCCTCCTTCCCTTCCACCCACCCTCCCTCCCTTCCACCCTCCCTCCCTCCCTTCCCTCCCCTCCCCTTCCATGACCCCGCTTGCCCTGTACAAAATGCCCCCTTGTGTCGTGTCACCTTGCCAAAGTTCTCGACCTTGAGGGAAAGAATGCCAACTTGTATCCACCAACTTTTACAGCACCGCCGCGGCTGAAACCAATGTGTCCCCGAGGTGGTGAAATATTGCCCGCCTCCCGCCCCGGGGTTTTATCCTGGCGCCGGGAAAAAATGTGGATGACAATTCCCTACCGATTCCCGTCCCTCTCCCTCCCACTCCGACCTCCCTCCGGCCTACCCTCGTCCAGCCCTCCTTCTCTCTCACCCCTCCGGCCTACTCTACTTCCTAGCTACAGCCCTCTGCTTGTCTCCTGCTAGACTATCCACTCCTTCCTTCAGGCTCCCTCTTCTCCTATCCTTCATCTCCTCTCCACCGTTTCTTCCTCTTCTACCTCCGCCTTTTCCTTTCCTTCCTTGTCCACTCCTTCCCTTCGGCCCCCTCACCTTTCCACCTTTGCCTTCCCGACCGCTTCTTCCTCTTATGCCTTCCCCATCTCCGTTTAATTAATATCAGGTAAATAATCACCACCCTGCAATTCTCTATACATCATCTCACTCACATAATCCGTCAATATAAACGACCTTGTGATGTTTTGTATTGTGGTGTGTATTTCTCCTTACGTATTTTCCCCTTCCTTTTCTTCTCCTCCTTTTCTATCTATCTTTCTTTTCCTTTCTCCACTTGTCGCTTTTATTTCCCACCCTTCCTTCCACCTTCCTTTCTCCACTCACACACTCATTCACTGACTCGCTGACCCCTTTTCATACCCTTCCACCTTCCTTATCCACTTGCTTGCCCCCCTCTTCTTCCCACCCTTCCACTTGCCCCACTCTTCCCATGCATCCACCCTTCATTCCACTTTGCTTCTCCACCTGTCCTTCCTCTGCCCCTCTTAGATTATACTTCCCACCCTTCCACACTTCCACCTTTCTCCACTTTTGTCGTGCGATTCTTCTCACCCCTTCCCTCCCGTCCCTTTTCCCTCCCCTTCCCTCCCTTTTCCCTCCCGTCTGTTGCTGTTTGAGTGTCCTTTGTATTCCTTTGTATTCCTTCAAAGATCCGACCAACCCTCTCTGTCTGACCTCATATATCTCCTTTGTATTCTCTCACCTGTCTGTCTGTCTGTCTGTCTGTCTGTCTGTCTCCTTTCTTCAACTTTCACGCTCCTCTTCTTACACCTGTCTTCTGACCTTTCTTTCTTCTCGTCTTCCTTCCTCTCTTTTTTCATTTGTCTTCCTTCCTTTCTTAACCTGTCTTCCTTCCTTAACCTGTCATCCTTCCTTTCTTTACCTATCTTCCTATACTCCATCTATCTATCTTATTATATCTTTCATCTCTTTCTCTCCTCACTCACCCATGCATCCCTCTTCTTATTCCTTCGACCCTACTTGCTTGCTTGCTTGCTTGCTTGTTTCTTCTTGCTACACATGCTTGCACCTACTATATATAATTTGCTTGCTTTCGCGCATCTTACACCAATTGTAGGTAACCCTTTTCTACACACACACACACACACACACACACACACACACACACACACACACACACACACACACACACACACACACACACACACACACACACACACACACAACAAACACATTTCAAGTAACCCCCAAACTCTTTCTCACATGCATTCTCTCTCTCTCTCTTTCTCTCTTTCTCTCTTTCTCTCTTTCTCTCTTTCTCTCTCTCAACCGCGTGCATGTGTACCCCCTTAACCTAACCTGCCCCCCCTCCCTCCCTGTAGGTCATTGGGTGGGGGGTGGGGGTGGGGCGCTGAAGGGGGGCGAGAACAGAGTGACCACAGCAGAGGGAGGCCACGATTCTCATTTTTATTCCCACCTGAGAGAGTTGTGGAGGGAGGGGAGAGAGAGAGAGAGAGAGAGAGAGAGAGAGAGAGAGAGAGAGAGAGAGAGAGGTAAAGAAAGAGAGAGAGAGAGAGAGGTAAAGAAAGAGAGGGAGAGAGAGAGAGAGAGAGAGAGAGGTAAAGAGAAAGAGTGAGAGGTAAAGAAAGCTAGAGAGAGGTAAAGAAAGCTAGAGAGGTAAAGAAAAAGACAGACGGAGAGAGAGGTAAAGAAAGCTAGAGAGGTAAAGAAAAAGACAGACGGAGAGAGATGTATAAAGAAAGAGGGAGAAAGAGTGTGTTAAAACAATAAAAATAGTAAAAGGAAAACGAGAGAATAAAAACGAGACAAAAGAGAGAATGCAATAGAGAATAAAAAGAGTAAGAGAGAGAGAGAGAGAGAGAGAGAGAGAGAGAGAGAGATGGTAAGAAAATGAGACTGATCGAAATATATAAATAAAAATAAAAATAAAATGTAGTTGAATTTTCAGAATTTGATGTGGGTATGTTTTTTTTTGTTTTTTTAATCAAAGTAAAAGTTTCCCGTAGAAAAAATATTGTTCGAAAAATAAAAATATAACAGATACACAAAAACTACACAAAACACACATACAAAACACATACAAACAATATACACACACATACACAAACCCACAGATACACAAAACACACATACAAACAATATACACACACAAAAAATACAAAATTATAAAAACAAAAACAAAAATACTTTCCATTCATGTTTGCATTTATAAAAAAAAAAAAAAAAATATTCACACAGGAAATTATGTATACGAGTTCATTTTGTGTGTGTGTGTGTGTGTGTGTGTGTGTGTGTGTGTGTGTGTCGTCACCTAGAGTGTTTAAGGTGCCAGTCGTGGTTTAATTGTCCTTCACCCATCACTTCCATAACACATACACACACACACACGTACGCTTTTTTTTCTCTCTCTCTCTCATACACACACACACACACACACACACACACACGTACGCGCTTCTCTCGTGTCATAAGTACCAATTCCTTCTCCCCTCCTCCTTACCTCTCCCCCTCCTTACCCCCCTCTCCATACCTCTCCCTTCTTACCCCCCTCTCCATACCTCTCTCCCTTCTTACCTTTCCTTCACACGGCAAGCACACGCCACATCCACCTATACCCACCCTTCCCTCCCTCCCTTCCTCCTTCCCATCCCTCTCCCTCCCTCTCTACCTCCTTCCCATCCCTCTCCCTCCCTCCCTCCTACCCCTACTCACGTCTCCCTTTTCATTACCTCTTACCTACCTTCCTTCCTTCCCTCCCTCCCTTTCGCCTTCTTTTCTCAGCTACTCCTCCCCCCACTTCCCTCTCCTGTCCCTCAGACGCAAGCACTGGTTTATACAAGCACTCCCTCCCTCACTACCTCTCCCCCCCCCCTTCCTCTTCTTCCTCCTCCTCCTCTTCTTTATTCTCTCCCCTTTTCCCATTTCCTGTATGCTTTTCCATTATAGCTTTTGCTCTGACAGCTTTCGCCCTCCTCCTCCTCCCCCCCTGATCCCCCCCCCCTGATCCCCCCCCCTGTGCTTGTTCTTTCAATCACCTCTCTCTCTCTCTCTCCTTTTCTCTTCTCCTTTCTCTTCTCCTTTCTCTCTTTTTCCTCCTCTCTCTCTTTCTTCTTCTATCTATACTTCCCTTTATTTTACTCCTCTCATCTCCTCTCCTCTCCTCTCCACAAGGTTCTGACTCCTGACTTTATTTCCTGTACGGCTCAGGCCGGAGGGAGTGAAGGGTGGGGAGAGAGCCTTCTACTTTGCTATCCTTATCTACGACTATCACTGGGGAGAAATTCATTCTCCACCAGTAACCTTCTAATCAGATCACCCCGTGTGGACCTTAAGGTCTGTTGTGGTCTGTGATTCTATGTAACTCCTTTCTCTCCTCTCCTCTCCTTTCCTTTCCCTCTTTCTCTCTCCTCTCCCCATCTTTCCCTCTTCCGTTTCTCTCCTTCCCTCCTTTCCCTCCATCGCTTTATTATTATTATCTCCTCTTTACTTCCCTCTTCTGTTTCTCTCCTTCCCTCCTTTCCCTCCTTCCTTCCTTTATTATTATCTCCTCCTCTCTACTTCCCTCTTCCGTTTCTCTCCTTCCCTCCTTTCCCTCCTTCCTTCCTTTATTATTATCTCCTCCTCTTTACTTCCCTCTTCCGTTTCTCTCCTTCCCTCCTTTCCCTCCATCGCTTTATTATTATTATCTCCTCCTCTTCCTCTACTTCTGTTACATTTGCCTTCCTCTGATTTCATGATATCATTTCTCTCCTTCTCTCTCCGTTTTCCTCTTTTCTACACACATGATATCCTTATCTCTCCTCTTTCTCTCCATCTCTCCACTTCTCCTCTTTCTCTCCACTTCTTCTCTTTCCTTCCATCTATTCTCTTTCCCTCCACCTCTCCTTTGCTCCATTCTTCTCTTTCTCTCCATCTCTCCACTTTCTCTCCATCTCTCCACTTTCTCTCCATCTCTCCACTTTCTCTCCATCTCTCCACTTTCTCTCCATCTCTCCACTTTCTCTCCATCTCTCCACTTTCTCTCCATCTCTCCACTTTCTCTCCATCTCTCCACTTTCTCTCCATCTCTCCACTTTCTCTCCATCTCTCCACTTTCTCTCCATCTCTCCACTTTCTCTCCATCTCTCCACTTTCTCTCCATCTCTCCATTTTCTCTCCATCTCTCCACTTTCTCTCCATCTCTCCACTTTCTCTCCATCTATTCTTTCCTTCCACTTCTCTTTCCCTTATACACATATACACTTATACTCATATACACTTATACTCATATACACTTATACTCATATACACTTATAATAGTTTCACCCCCCCCCCCCCCTCCTCTCCACCCCCCCCCCCCCCCCGAAATGGCACTGTAGCGGCACCTGTTGATCGTGGTAATGTGGCACTATAATGACATTGGACTGGGGATGCAGCTAGTGCCAGTTTTTTTTTTTTTTTTTTTTTTTTTTTTAGGCACCCCCCCCCTGGAATAATCCCCCAACGCCCCCCCCCCCATCCATCCTCCCCCCCCAACCCGACACATGGCCCTCCTCACCTTTTTCTCTCTCTCTCTCTCTCTCTCTCTCTCTCTCTCTCTCCCTCTCTCTCTCCCTCTCTATCTCTTTCTCTCTCTCTCTCTCTCTCTCTCTCCCTCTCCCTCTCTATCTCTTTCTCTCTCTCTCTCTCTCTCCTTCCTCTTCTTCATTATTACGTGTGTGTGTGTGTGTGTGTGTGTGCGTGTGTGTGTGTGTGTGTGTCTTATATTCCTCTCGTCGTGTGTGACTTTTTCTCTTCACTCACGTCAAGTTGTCGTTATTGTGTATCAACTGTAGTCAGGTTTCTCTCTCTCTCTCTCTCTCTCTCTCTCTCTCTCTCTCTCTCTCTCCTCTTCTATCATATCTCCCTCTCTTCTTGCTCTCTCTCTGTATCTCTGTGTATCTTTCTTTCTCTGTCTCTTTTTCTCTCGTTGTATCTATCTCTCTCTGTATATCTCTCTCTCTCTCTCTCTCTCTCTCTCTCTCTCTCTCTCTCTCTCTCTCTCTCTCTCTCTCTCTCTCTCTCTCTCTCTCACTCACTCACTTTTATATCCACCTCTCGTTACTCTTCAACCTCCTCCCTCTCTCTCTCTCTCCCTCCCTTCCTCCCTGCCTCTCATAAATATATACTTCACTTCTCCATTCTCTTTATTACACTTCACACCTATACCCTTTTATTTATACATACATACATATAAATAAAATATCTCCTTTATTTCCCTTTATTCCATTCGTATTTCCATTTTTTTTACTTTCCTCTTTTATAATTCTTGCTGTTGTTTGGTTATTCGTATATTTATCTATTTTTCTATCTATTTATTTTCTTTATTCTTGCTGTTGTTTTGTTATACTTATATTTATCTATTTTTCTATCTATTTATTTTCTTTATTCTTGCTGTTGTTTGGTTATTCGTATATTTATCTATTTTTCTATCTATCTATTTTCTATATTCTTGCTGTTATTTTGTTGTACTTATATTTATCTATTTTTCTATCTATCTATTTTCTTTATCCTTGCTGTTGTTTTGTTATACTTATATTTATCTATTTTTCTATCTCCCCCTTCACCTTTCCATCCCTTCCCGCCTTCCTTCCCCTTCAATTCCCCTTCTCCCTGCCCCCCCCCATTCCTACCGTCACCCCTCCCCCCCCCCATTAAGAGCTCATTAAAAAACAAGCCTTGGCATCCCATCGTGGACGTGGTGGCACTGTGCCAACTTTTCCCAACCCAGCATCACATTCAGAGCTTATTTATGGTGGCACTCCCCTCCTCACCCCCCCCACACCCCACACAACCCACCCCTTTGTCCCCCACCTGTACCCCCCCTCCCTCCCCCACACACACGCCTTTGTCCCCTACCTGTACCCCCCCCACACACACACACACCATGCACCACCACGTATGATATTCCCTTGTCCCCCTCTCCTCTCCCCCCAACTCCCCACCTACCACCGCCATTGATACCCCCCTCCCCTGCCCCCAACACCTCCACCAGCTCTGCCATCCCCCTCCCCCCTTCCCCTCCCCCCTATCTCCCACCACAACACCACCCCCATCCCACAATTATTATTATCTTCCCTGCTTGTCTCTGCTTCTGCCTGGTGTATCTCTCTCTCTCTCTCTCTCTCTCTCTCTCTCTCTCTCTCTCTCTCTCTCTCTCTCTCTCTCTCTCTCTCTCTCTCTCTCTCTCTCTCCAACCCTAACGCTTAATGGAGTGTAAAGTTAAAATGCTACCTGTCTGTCTGTCTGTTTGTTTGTTTATTTATTTATTTATTTATTTATTTATTTATTCACTCTGGCTGCCTATATTGTATTTTTCCGTGGGTTTAGTGGTGTTGATGTTATGATGACACTGAGTAGCAACGTTTCTTAGCCACCACGATTATTTTTTGGTTACGGTTTTAATTTTCACTGCCTGGTTCATTTCTGGTGATTGATGGATGGATGGATTGATGGATGGATGGATGGATGGATGAGTGGATGGATGGCACATGTAAGACAAACCCACTACTACTACTACTACTAATAATAATAATAATAATAATATAAAATGCTGCTTTGTGGAATAGTTTTGGAGGAATCAGTTGCTCCAGAATTGAAAAATTAGAAATTAGAAATATTCACATAAATAATAAAGAAAAAAAAAATACTTGTTGCAAAAAGCTTGATGTAATTTGATTTTGGATTGAATTAAATTGAGTGAAAGAGTTAGGAAGTGAGGTCAGGAAGTCAGTCAAGTTAGAAAAAGAGAAGTATAATATCTTTATCTTTTTTTTTATACAGTGGTTTTATATTTGGTATATATTAGACCTTAGTGAGTATATGTTATAGTAATCGTATCTGTGTATGTATGTGTGTATGTATGTTTAAATGAATGTAGTATACACCTTTCATTACATCACTTTGCTTTCCTTTTCAATCCAGTTCTCTCTTCCCCTTACTCTTCCTATATCCTATTCTCTTCCTTTAAACTACTTACTCTCTTCTCTCCTCTCTTCCCCTTACTCTTCCTCTACACTCTCACTTTACACTCCTCTCCTCTCTTCCCCTCACTCTTCCTTTATACTACTTACTCTCTTCTCTCCTCTCTTCCCCTCACTCTTCCTCTATACTACTCTCCTCTCTTCCCCTCACTATCTCTCTACATTATACTCTTTCCCTCACTCCCTGTATACTCCTCTCTTCCCCTCACTCCTATCCCTGTCCCCTTCAATTCTCTCTTCCCCTCACTCCCCTTGTTGTTACTCACTGTCCCTCCCCCCCCCCACAACACACACACACACACACACACACTCTCTCCACCTCTCTATCCTCCCCCCCACACCCCCCACCCGCACCCCAGTTAACTCCCTGCATATATTTAGTGGCTGGGGGTGGGGGGGGCAGGTGGCTGGGGGTGGGGGGGGCAGGTGGCTGGGGGTGGGGGGGGCAGGTGGGGGGGGGGGGTAAAAATGACACTGTGACAATTAGTTTTCGCTTTAACTTTGATTCCCCCCCTCCCCCCCCACACTTTTTTTTTTTGTCTGTGTCTGTCTGTGTCTAATTCATGGCTTCTGTTTTTCATTTTCTTTATTCATTCATTCCATTATTAATAGATGAAAAATTTGTGTGTATTTTTACAATATTTTTTTTTTAGTCGTGTTTATATTTTATTTTTCTGTTTTTTATTTATTTATTTATTTATTTATTTATTTATTTATTTATTCAGTATTTAATAGGTGTAAAGTTTGTGTATATTTTTTATATTATTTTATAGTCGTGTTTAAGATTTTTTTTTTCCTTTAACTGTTTTGAAAGGATTAATTAATATATTGACAGAGAATTTCCTTTTTTTTGTTTGTGTTTGTGTTTTTTTTTTTATTACTTTGAGTGTGTGTGTGTGTTTATATTCTTTCTTGTGTTTGTGTGTTTTTCTTTATTTTTTCTTGTTTTTAGTGTGCATGTTTTTCTTAGCGTGTGTGTGTTTTTTTTTTCATTCTTTCTTGTGTTTATGTGTGTTTTTCTTTATTTTTATCTTATTTTGAGTGTACATGTTTTTCTTAGCGTGTTTTTTTTTTTTTTTTTCATTTTTTCTTATATTCCCATTGAGAGTTTTGGAAGGTGGGATCCGACAACACTTTATTAATTACACAGTGATGATCTAATATTAAAATTCTTTGCCCTGACATGAACAGAATTGTAGTTTTATTTCTTCTTGGCATTAATATAATAACATCTGTAATTGGATGCTTGAAATATTTACCCATCATCCTTTTATTATAATTATATAGATTGTACAGTTGCCAAAAAAGGTATTGCGACAACTATTGATACAACATTAAATATATCAATGTCCATAGTTGTTTGTAGGGATATATATAAGTATGTATTACAGAAGGATATGTATATTTCCTTCTGTTATACATGCTTATAGTCCCTACAAATAGTTGTGGATATTACTAGGGTTAAAATTCTATCAAGATTTGTCGCAATATCTTTTTTGGCAACTGTACATCCTCCTTCAATTTGTACATGTGTCCTTGCCAAATTAAAAAAAGAAAAGAAGGAAAATAATTGTATCGGTCTATTTTAAAGTTTAATTAAGAAAAGAAAAGAAGAAAAATAATTGTATCGGTCTATTTTAAAGTTTAATTAAGAAAAGAAAAGAAGAAAAATAATTGTATCGGTCTATATTAAAGTTTAATTAAGGGGCTAATTAAGAAAAGAAATGAAGAAAAATAATTGTATCGGTCTATTTTAAAGTTTAATTAAGAAAAGAAAAGAAGAAAAATAATTGTATTGATCTATTTTAAAGTTTAATTAGTTCACTTTGGGTATACATTAGAGGGCATTTATTTATACCCCCAAACTATGCAATGTAATATTTCCTCAATAATAATATAGGGACCCTGGTTATGTATATAGTTTATACAGGGGAATTGGTTGGTGCAGATATACCAACACAGTACTACCCTTTTATATCAGACAGACAGACAGACAAACAGAGACAGACAGACAGACAGGTATATAGATAGAGACGGGACTATGATTTTACTACCACTACCACCACTACATCTCCTATAGTCTGTTGTTGTGACGTAGTGAGAGAGAGAGAGAGAGAGAGAGAGAGAGAGAGAGAGAGAGAGCACAACAACAACAACAACAACGACGACGGTGGTGATGATTCCCTGGACTCGTGTTCATTTAAGGGCCCTGTGATTGAGTGTGTGTGTGTGTGTGTGTGTGTGTGTGTGTGTGTGTGTGTGTGTGTGTGTGTGTGAGAGAGAGAGAGAGAGAGAGAGAGAGAGAGATTCTTCTGTGTGTGATGTGTGTGAGAGAGAGAGAGATTCTGTGTGTGTGAGAGAGAGATAGAGAGAGAGATTCTTCTGTGTGTGATGTGTGTGAGAGAGAGAGAGATTCTGTGTGTGTGAGAGAGATAGAGAGAGAGATTCTGTGTGTGTGAGAGAGATAGAGAGAGAGATTCTTCTGTGTGTGATGTGTGTGTGAGAGAGAGAGATTCTGTGTGTGTGAGAGAGAGATAGAGAGAGAGATTCTTCTGTGTGTGATGTGTGTGAGAGAGAGAGAGATTCTGTGTGTGTGTGTGTGTGTGTGTTTGATTCAGTCTGTGTGTGTGTGTGTGTGTGTGAAATGGGAGGCTTCTGATCCCTCCTAACTATACCTCGAAACACGTGCCTTCCATATAATATAATCTATACATTAGGTAGGTAGTGTTTCGTGGCAAGATTTGAAGGACTCGTGTACCTCCCAATTTTTTTTTATTTTTTTTTCGCTACACCACAGGGAAACTTAATTGATCAACTCCGTGTCCCATAACTCACACACACACACACACACACATACACACACAAAAAAAATAAGAAAATAAAAGGAAACGAGAAACGAAATTGGTGAAAAAGAAATCTATAAAAAGGTGAATATTAAATACTCACTCTACTGTACAATTGCCAGCACTTATAACTGGTACACGAAAAGAGGATTAACAGCTCTGAATGTACCAGTAATAAATGCCGTCAACTGTACATACATACAAGCCCTTTTGTTTTAGGATGAATGGCCTTTCCCGTCAGCTCTTAGTGATATAATATATAGGCTAATAATATATAGGTTAATAATATATATATAGGTTAATAATATATATATATATATAGGTTAATAATATATATATATATAGGTTAATAATATATATATATAGGTTAGTAATATATATATAGGCTAATCATATGTACAGTTGCCAAAAGAGATATTGCGACAAATCTTGATAGTACTTTAACCCTAGTAATATCCATAACTATTTGTAGGGACTATAAGCATGTATAACAGAAGGAAATATACATATCCTTTTGTAATACATACTTATAATCCCTACAAACAAACAACTATGGACATTAATATATTTAATGTTGTATCAATTGTTGTCGCATATACCTTTTTGGCAACTGTACATTATATTATATTTGTAGGTATACTATAGGTACCCAAACATACACTTGTCAGGCTTCGTAATGGTACTATTGTATTTATTATTATTATTATTATTATTCCGTTGTTGGTTAGTTGTTGTTATGTGGGATGTATGTTGTGTACAGTCGCGTCTGTCAAAGAGTTTACATGTGTGTGTGTGTGTGTTTTTGTTTTTCTTCTAATTATTGTTTATTATTGTAATTATTATTATTATTATTGTTTATATTGGTGTTATTATTATTATTATTATCATAATTTTTATAATTATTATTACTACTACTATTAGTGTTATTATTATTATTATTATTATTATTATTATTATTATTATTATTATTATTATTATTATTATTATTATTATTATTATTATTATTATTTATTATTATTATTATTATTATTATTTTGGTTGCAAATTTGTGGGGTTCCAACTTATGTATGCAGTAACTATATTATAATTGCCTTCGTCTATACTGTATAGATTGTTCGCCTATTTCCATCTGACTTACGTAATTGTGTTTCCTGTAATGTGTCTATGTGTGTGTATTTCTGATTGTGTGTGTGTGTGTGTAGGTGGGAGCGATTGCATGTTTCTGAGTATTTTTGTGCATTTCTGATTGCTATCTTGTGCAGGTACATGAACACACACACACACACACACACACACACACACACACACACACACACACACACATACACTTATACACAACACACACACACACACACCAAACACACACACACACACACACACACACACACACCACACACATACACTTATACACAACACACACACACACACACAACATACACACACACAAACAGACAGACAGAACACCAATAACATACGGGGATCATCTTGTATTATTATTATTATGATTATGGGAAGACAGACAGCGCCATCTATCCGTGTGACCCTCCTTTCTTTTCCTTGTTTATACCCTGGTACACTGTGGGTATTGTTGATGTGCAGGGAAGATTGGTGTTGTCGTGTTGATGTTGTCATGTTGGTGATGTTGTTGTTGTTGGTGTTGTTGTTGTTGTGGTGGTGGTGGTGGTGTTGTTGTTGTTGTGGTGTTGTTGTTGTTGTTGTTCCTTTTCCTTGTTATTCTGTGGTACTTTATTATTATTTCATTATTCTGATCTGGTGAAATAGAAACGAAATAATCTAATATAGAGATAGAGGGATGTATGTGAGGTTTATGTTGTTTATAGTTTATTACCAAGTGTTAAATGTATACCACCCACCACCCAATAAATAAATAAATAAATAAATAAATAAATAAATAAATAAATAAATGAATAAATGAATAAATAAAATAGGTCAAGTGTACAAGAATATATGACTAAAAAAAAATCGTGTAATAAATTATAAGTATTAATTCTTTACCAAACATATAAATTATTACACGATTATTTTGTTTAGTCATATATTATTGTACACTTGACCTAATTTATTTATTTATTTATTTATTTATTTATTTATTTATTTATTTATTGGGTGGTGGGTTGGTGGGAAATAATGAATAAAATAATGCGTCTCATAATTATTATACGCGTCTCAACTCTTCCTATACTACATTATACAGTACATTATTATACATATTATACACAGCGGACGTCTGTTATAATGATGGGTATAATTATGAAAGTGTATACATAATTATGAAAGTGTATACATAATTATGAAAGTGTATACATAATTATGAAAGTGTATACATAATTATGAAAGTGTATACATAATTATGAAAGTGTATACATAATTATGAAAGTGTATACATAAAACATCTTTGCTGAATATAGAGTCAAGACTTCTGAATCATACGGAAAAAAATATAGTACAATATCACTTCTTAAAATATTAAAAAAAACGATGGCCTTAAATAATTCTCAGAAGCATTTTGATGGACGCTTTTGTTTTGGATTAATACATTCTCATTATTTTTAGTTCAGTACAGATTAGTAAAATAAATAAGGCAAAAAAAAAAAAGTTATCTACCGCTACTGCCCCTCAACCTTCCTTACATCGCCAACTAAAGATAATAATAATAATAATAATAATAATAATAATAAAGATGATCGTGTATGATGAGACTTTGTTACTTCTCCAATTTTATTTACTGTTTACTGTTTAATATTCAGGCAGGCACGTCGTCGCTTAACCAATTCCCAAACTTGCTAATACTTAAATATAAACACGAACCAACGAACGAACTGAAGGAAGGGAAGAAGAAGCCTGTTGGGAGGAGGAAGAGGAGGAAGAGGAAGAGGAGGAGGAGGAGTTGGAGTTGGAGTTGGAGGAAGAAGGGGAGAAATTCTGATATAGCGTTGTCGTTGTTGTCGTTGTCGTCGTTGTCGTTGTTGTTGTGATGGTGGTGGTGGGTGTGTGTCATCCCGGGTTAGCTTTCCTTCACTTTTACCCCCGAAGGATTTATACGGTGGAACAAAGATGAGCAGCTTTTGTTGTTGGCAGAATCTTTTATGACGCGACAAAAGTTGGGATCTTCTGCACTTCATCTCTCTATATTTCTTCTTCACTGTTTGTCTCTCTGTGTCTTTCTCTCTGTCTCTGTTTGTCTCTCTGTCTGTCTCTGTGTGTGTCTCTCTCTCTCTGTCTCTCTCTCTCTCTCTGTTTGTCTCTATTTTTCTCTCTCTCCCTGTCTCTCTCTCTCTCTTTGATACACTGATGATAACTAGTTACTGTGTATTTTTATTATATTTATAACTGCAGTCCAATTCTTAGAAAATTGCTCTTAAAATTCTTCGAAAAATATCAGACTTCAGAGTAATTAGACTTTTAAAAACTTATTGCGGCGCTGGAAAATATATCGCGTTGATAAAAGTTTCAGTCGCAGGAACTTGCCATTTATATTTCTGACTTATAAGTTCAGGACATGTAGACAGATACAGTGGTTGGTTATAATTTGTTAGTTAGAATGTTCTTTTAAAATAATTATGCAACTAACTCTTATCTATTCAATGTTGTAGTTATATTTATGCCTTAATTTTGTCATTACTAGTGACATACCGTATACTCCGTTCTCATCTCGTCCCGTATATTACCAAGAGATCATAGACACTTTATTATTATACTGATATGATGAACAGATACAGAACATTAGACAAACACTGACACTGAAGATGAAGTTTTTATTATTAGGAGCAGAGTCAGATGAATTTCGATCATTTTTTGACGAAAGAATAAATTATAGAATACATGGTAAAACTTAAAGATTTCCTGGGAATAGTAGCATGTATTGGGTGTGAGAGATGATGAGAAGGTGTGTGTGGGTTGAGAGTGGCACCTAAGATGGAAGCTCTGCTTGAAGACAGCGCCAGAGGCCAGCCCTGGCGGTGTGGTCCTCAGGTGGTGGTGGTGGTGGTGGTGGTGGTGGTGGTTGCTATGGCATGAACTGACAGCGACACCCGACCCAACGGAGGAACACCCATTAGATTTTCATAAGGACCTTAGAGCCGTGGTTGTGAAAGGAATCATAGAGTCCCTTCAGAGGCCTTGTGACTCCTGTGTCGCTGTCCACATTATAATGGATGAGATATACAAGTGAGTCCCACCTTCACCTTCACCTTCACCTTCCGATAACAACCAACAAGTCTACAGTGAAACGACAATGAAAATAAACCATAAAATAGCCGGACGTACAGTACATGTTGGATAACCTCTCACCAATAAGTTAGTGAAGGTGAGAGGTTAGTGTGAAGTGAGAGTAGTGGTACACCTGGCCACCTGGCGGCGGTGTGGAGCGGGGCGGGTCCAGGCGCTCACCATCTTAACGTCGCAACGACCTGGCTACCATCCTTCCTACCTTCATTCATTCATTCATACCTACCTACCTTCCTTCCTTCCTTCCTTCCTTCCTTCTTTCCTTCCTTCCTACCTACCTACCTTCCTACCTTCATTCATTCATTCATTCCTACCTTCATTCCTACCTACCTACCTTCCTTCCTTCCTACCTACCTACCTACCTACCTACCTACCTTCCTTCCTTATTTCTTTCCTTCCTTCCTTCTTTCCTTCCGTGCTTTCCACCTTCCTTCCTTCCTTCCTTCCTTCCTACCTACCTACCTTCCTTCCTTCTTTCCTTCCTTATTTCTTTCCTTTCTTCCTTCCTTCCGTCCTTTCCACTTTCCTTCCTTTCTTTCCACCTACCTACCTACCTTCCTTACCACACCTTGTATTAATGACACTTTACAGGGCTGTACAAGGGAACTATATTATATGCACGTAGATTTTTTTCAACATTACTTGTAACCATAACCCAGCAGGGGAAAAAAATGATCGATATTCTAAGTATGATGACCAAGAATCATACAAAAAAAATCTACTTTAATGAAATGTGAAAACTTGATTGATTAACACTCATCATGGATTCTGAATAATTATAGCATCAACAAAATTTAATTAATATATATCTTTGAAGTAGTAATTCCTTTTTTTGATAAATTGGAGTACCATGATTCCTCCAAAGTATATAGGCTAGGAAACAGGACCAGAAAAGCAAACATAATAGTGTTCTGTTGCTTGGAATAGTTTGGAGGATTCGGTTGCTCCTACAGATTTAACAACGCAAAACTTTCCCCCCTTACTAGGAGGAAATTCAGTGTTGGTAAATTTGGAGCAACTGTGTCCTCCAAACTATTCCAAGCAACAGAACACCCTTATTTTTGCCCTCCTGGTCCTGTTTCCTGGCATATTTTGGAGGCATCAATTCACCCCAATGTAACAAATGCGAATTATCTCCTTAAAACAATATACAATGACCAAGGAGTGAAGGTGTGACGTTGTTGTTGTTCTTGTTGTTGTTGTTGTTGTTGTTGTTGTCGTTGTTGTTGTTGTTGCTGTTGTTGTTGTTGTGGCTGGAATCCCCTTCAGTCCAACATCTTAAGACGACGCCGGAATGAGACAGTCCAAGTGAGACGACCTTTGAATAATGCTGAGTACCTACTGTTGCCCTCACCACTCTCCTTCACCTTCACCACATGAACCATTCTCTCTCACTCTCTCTACCCCTCTCTGTCAGTCTCTCTGTCCCTGTCTGTCTGTCTGTCTCTCTGTATCTGTCTCTCTTATTTCTCTCTCTCTGTTTATCTCTATCTCTATCTATCTATGTCTATATCTATATATCTAAATGAAGAGACTCTTTGTCTGTCTGGTTATACAAATTGTCATGTGACCACCTACAGCGCCAGGAATTCACACACGGAAAGTGGACGTACACGAGGGGGGACAGAGGACATTTTCGTCACAAAAAACACCCCACTAATTACTTAATTACACATATATATACTTCACTTCTGTGCGTGGCACGGGCTTATGGTCTAGTCTATATCTATATCTCGCACACATGTAAAGCACCTATATTCCTACACATCTATAAGTAACTATGATTTTAAATGTATAAACAGAACTGATGGTGTATATATAAATATATTTCTACACATCCCTTTGCTTAGGCAGACAGAACTACTACAATATTTCACAGTAAGAGAGTGCATTGTCGATGTGTTTACTTAACGGTATAATATAACATTGAACACGAGGGAGAACACCAACCAACCAAACAAACAAACAACCAGACAACCAACCAACCAACCAACCAGACAACCAACCAACCAACCAACCAGACAACCAAACAACCAACCAACCAAACAACCAGACAACCAAACAAACAACCAAACAACCAACCAACCAACCAACTGTCTGTGTAGTGTAGTGTAGTGAAGGTGTATGTTTACATTACGACGATTGCATTCAGGTTTATACACATCTGCTGCTTTTAGTACACATCTACGTTTGTATCTAGAACACTTCACCCAACAACACACTTCACAGTATTATTTTCCTACACTTCACAGTATTATTTTCTTACACTTCACAGTATTATTTTCTTACACTTCACAGTATTATTTTCCTACACTTCACAGTATTATTTTCTTACACTTCACAGTATTATTTTCTTACACTTCACAGTATTATTTTCCTATTTTAAAGACAGCTTTCACTTTTTTTTTTTTTTTTTTTTTTTTTTTTTTTTTTCTCACTGGCAATCTTTCATTTCTCCAACATGTCCCTTTCAATTCACCTGTTGTTACCTTTTGTGTTTACTGTCCCATGCACCTCTCTCAATAATTTTCCTCGTTGTTGTTGTTGTTGTTAGTGTTGTTATTGTTGTTGTGGCTGTTGTTGTTGTTGTTGTTGTGACCTCGCTGTTGCTGATCCTAATATCAATCAATTATTACTTTATTATTACTTTATTATATTGTACTTCACTGTGTTATTACTCTATATAATATACTTCATTGATTTATCCTTTTCCTCCTCCTCCTCATTTCTTCTCCTCCTCCTCCTCCTCCTCATTTCTTCTCCTCCTCCTCATTTCTTCTCCTCCTCCTCATTTCTTCTCCTCCTCCTCCTCCTCCTCCTCCTCCTCCTCCTCCTCATTTCTTCTCCTCCTCCTCCTCATTTCTTCTCCTCCTCATTTCTTCTCCTCCTCCTCCTCATTTCTCCTCCTCCTCATTTCTTCTTCTCCTCCTCCTCCTCATTTCTCCTCCTCCTCATTTCTCCTCCTCCTCCTCCTCATTTCCTCTCCTTCCTCCCCTCTCCAATCCTTCTCCTTCTCCTCTCCTTCATTTCTCCACCACCCCTCCATCTATCAAACCTACAATACAATAAATACATCATCTACTCCACTCCTTCAATTTGTAACCCCTCCTCCTCCACCTATACATAAATAATAATAATAATAATAATAATAATAATAATAATAAAAATACCAGTCTGAGGCTATTAATTTTTCTCCCTTTTTTTATCCATAACAAACCAAGATTTCAAATTTTAGGGATTACTTTTTTTTTTTTTTTTTTTTTTTTTTTTTTGCATATATATTTTATTGGGTATTTATTTATTTTATTTTATTTTTCTTTTATTTTATGCTGACCATAGATAGATAATACGATGTAATGCCGTAATTCGATTGGGAGGGTTTGTTTTGTACTATACGGGTATTTTTATTTTTGTTTATTTTTCCTTCGCCTATGTGTGTGTGTGTGTGTGTGTGTCTAACTTACATAAACGTCCCTCACTTCTCTCATTCCTCTACGTCTCTCTCTCACTCTCACTCTCTCTCTCTCTCTCTCTCTCTCTCTCTCTCTCTCTCTCTCTCAGTACAGGATCTCCCCTCTCTTTCTCCTTACACCTCATCCATCCATCTTTCTAACTCTCTCTCTCTCTCTCTCTCTCTCTCTCTCTCTACTATACCTTCCCTCAACCACCTCTACCTATATATCCTTTCCTCTTTTTCCTTGTCACAATACTTTTCACCCTCACAGCTCCACTTTCTGCCCATTCTCTCCCCTTTCGCCATTCTCTTCATTCTCTCTCCCTTTTTCTGCTTTCCTCTTTTCTTTATTCTTTTTTTTTATTATTATTCTCCCTCCCTCTCACCACCTCTTCTTCCCTTGAATGTCTATACCATCTTTCGGTTTGGTTTTCTCACACACTCTTTCACACTATTTATTTTACACTCTTTCGCTAATGTTTCTATATACTCTTTATCTGTTTCTGCTTTTCATCTCTCTTTCCTTCTCTTCATCTGTCTTATTCCCTATTCCTTTTCTCTCCTCTATTCCCCATTCTCTAATTAACACCTTCCTTTTCCTCCCACCTTCCATTCTCTCCATTTTACCCCTTCTATTATCTCTCCCCATTTCATTCTCTCACCCCATTTCATTCTCTCTTTCCCACCTACTTTCCCATCTCCCAATTCCTTTCTCTAACCCCCTTCCTTCCCTTCTCTCTCCCCATTACATTCTCTTATCCCTTCCTTCTCTTCTCTTTCTCCCCACTCCACCTTCCCTTTCCATTCTTTCCCACCTTTCTTTCCCTCCCACCTTCCTTTTTCTACACTTTCCCTCTTCTCTCTCAATTCCTTTCTCTTTTCTCCCTCAGCCACCATCCATCCATTTTTCACCTCTCGTTTCTCTACCCTCTCTCTCTCCCTCTCCCTCTCTCCCTCCCTCTCTCCCTCTTTCCCTCTCTCTTCCTCTCTCCCTCCCTCTCTCTGTTGTGGTCTGTGAGATTCTATGTAACTATGTAACTCTCCCTCTCTCTCCCTCCTCTCTCTCTCCCTCCTCTCTCTCTCCCTCCTCCTCTCTCTCTCCCTCCTCCTCTCTCTCTCCCTCCTCCTCTCTCTCTCCCTCTCCCTCTCTCTTTCCCTTTCCCTCTTCCTCTTCCTCTCTCCCTCTTTCCCTCTCTCTCTCCCTCTCCCTCCAAGCCACAAACGTTACAGTACTGCTGGGGGTCAGGTGGGAAATAAAATGTGTATCGCTATAAACCCTTGTATTTTTTTCCCTGCCCCCCTAGCTCCCTCCCACCACACACTCCCTTCCTCTCTCTCTCTTTCTCTCTCTCTCTCTCTCTCTCTCTCTCTCTCTCTCTCTCTCTCTCTCTCTCTCTCTCTCTCCCTACACCCACACTCTCTCTCTCTCTTTCTCCCTCACTGCTCAAATATTTCTACCAGGGTTTGGTGTGATAGCCAGACAGACAGACAGACACACACACAGAGAGAGAGAGAGAGAGAGAGAGAGAGAGATGGGTGGGGGGGATCAGGGGTTGAGGAGGCACAATTTTTTCTCTCTATTTTTCCTTTTCTTCAGGGGTTTTGTAAACGAAACGGTTTGTCTGTTTTTGAGGTGACGTGTGGGGGGGATTTTTTTTTTTTTCATTCTTTTAGTTTT
>JAWZYT010001630.1:55000-60000 GCA_034508575.1 Petrolisthes manimaculis
GGGGTGCCACCGATTTCTCTCTTGTCTCGTGAAAAGGAAAATTGCAAATGTTCGTTGTCTGCTTGCCTGCTTGCCGATGTTGCTAGTGAACTGCAGACATCCGAATCATCTCCTCAAAAATATGCTGAGGTGTTAAGGGGGAAGTACAGTGTTGGTAAATCTGGAGTAATTGATTCCTCCAAACTATTCGAAGCAACAAAACACCATTATTTTTGTTCATTTGGTTCTGTTTCCTGGTATACTTTGGAGGAATCAAGGCACTCCAACATCCTTAAGTAGACTCTCCCCTTAAACTTTGCAAGACGTTTTATGGGAAAGCAGCTGTAGCCTGTAAGTCACATTATAGTAGTAGTAATATAATCACAGATCCCGTAGTAAAGTTAATTGTCTTTATCCATGAACTGCCAACTACACCCTATAGTCCTATACAATGGAAATATATTACAAGATAATTTATATATATATTCCTGAGAAGGTATGAAAGGGACCTCTATACATACAGGCAACAAAAACTACTACTATAAAGTACTACTATTTTTACTATTTACTACTTTTATTACTACTAACCGCCACCGTATACAGTCCTTCCTTCCCTAGAGTCCGGCTACACAAAAATGACCCCCACTGAGTAATAGAGAATAAAATAAAACTAGTGTGAGCAGATAAAACACAATCTCATCCATGCTGACACACTGACAATTCCGGGGCCGTGGGGGTGGGGCAGGGGGCGTAGGGGGGGGGGGGGGGTGCGTGGGGGGAGGGGGCATCTAAAGAGAGAGAGAGGGACAGCAATTATTACCATCCGATTTGGTTGACAGGATGAAAAATGGCGGGAAAATGCAAAAGCCCGCGTCATTATAGTCGAGGGAAAAAAGCGCGGGCAAGTGGGTTACGAAAAAAAAAAACACACACACAACACACAACAAAAATAGCCCCCCCCCCCCCCCCCCCCCCCGTATTTTTACCGACTCTTTATTAATGCTTCAACGACGACGCGACACGAATTTGTTCCCTCTGCCTCTCTGTTCTTTTTTTTTTTTTTTTTTTTTTTTTCGTTTTTTTTTTTTTTTTTTCAAGGCCGGCCTGTGATTAATTTGTTTTTCTTTTAACAGGGAACGTGTGATTACCGAGAGATTTACATGTTTGGGGGTAAGGGTGGGTGGGGGTGGGTGGGGGTGGGTTAGTTAGGAGGAGAATGGGAGGGAGGGGGGTTGATGAGGTTGGGGGGAGGAGGGGAGGGAAAGAAGTCATATAGTACGAAGTGGGGGCCTGCAGACTAGGGAGGTAGGGAGGGGGGTGTCATTGGAGGATAGGGTGGGGGAGGGGGGGTGTAGGATAGGGGGAGGGGGGGTGGGGAGGGGGAGAGGGGGTTGTGAAAGTACCGTAGTTGAATATAGAGTGTCTGTGGTGGTGAGTTTTTAGGGGAATTCTTGTACTTGGTAAACACAGAATAATTTAGGTTAATGGAAAGGTTATTATTATTGTTGTTGTTTTGGGATTTACGTGGGGAGGGATTTATGTAGGGGAGGGATTTATGTAGGGGAGGGATTTACTATACGTGGGGATTTACGTAAGGGAGGGAGGAGGGGGATGGAGGAAGGAAAGGAGGGATTTATCATATATATATATACATGAGGATTTTATGTAGGGGAGGGATTTATACGTGAGGGGGGGATTTACGGGAGGGGGGGGGGGGAGGGTAATTTGATGGTGGTGAGGGTGATGGTGATGATTTTATTGGTGGTGATAGAAGGAATATTATGATGAGATGAAATTTTTGTGATGATAATAGAAGGATTATTTTTGGTGATGAAGCGAATTTTTTTTGGAGGTAGTGATGAGGTGAATATTTTAGTGGTGAAGGTTGTGATGATAGAAGGAATATTTACGTGGTGGTGGTGATGATGGTGAATATTATAGTGATGAAGGTTGAATATTATTATGAATATTATAGTTGTTATTATTATTGTGATGAAAGGTGAAGATTATTGTGAAGATTATAATGGTCAAGGGTGAATATTATAGTGAATATTTTTGTGAATATTATTATGAATATTATTGTGAATATTAGAGTGATGAAAGGGCGTAACCAGAATAAAACAAAAAAAAAACAAAAAAATGTAAATTAGATGAAAGCAAAAGTAAAAAAATAAGAAAAAAAAGTTAATTGCTATTTAAATGAGGTATTTAGGGATTTAATTAAATAGAGGAAGTTGGTTGATGATAATGTTGTCAGGATTTAATTAATAAGTGAGAGGAAAAGTAATTAATTAATCCTTTTGTGGGTTTGTAATAATTAAAAGAACATACTATTTATTTATGTGTGTGTTTATTTATAGTGCATTATGGATTAAAATGAAGGAATTTTTTTGTGTGATGGAAATTTAATCTAGGATCATTTTTTTTTTATGTTTATTATTATTTTTATATATATATTTTTTTTATTGATCGAGATTCAAGCCAAAATAATTTATAGTTATTTATTTAGAATATTTAGTTATCAGGAATTAAACGAAGATAATATACATGTATTTATTTATTTATATATTTATTTTTATTGATAGGGATTTAAACCAAAATATTTCATAGTTATTTTTTTAGAATATTTATTTATCAGGAATTAAATTGGGTTATTTATTTATTTATTTATTTTTATTGATCAAGATTTAAACCAAGATAATTGATAACATTAATTTATCTTGGTTTAAATCTCGGTCAATAAAATATAAACAAATAGCCATATATTATTATAGTTATTTTTATTTTTATTTTATTATCATTGATCGGGGATTTAAGCCAATATAATTCATAGTTATTTTTTATATTGATCGAAATTTAATACAAGATAATTTATATATCTTTTTTTATTTTTACAGATCGAGATTTAAAACAAGATAAATCATTAATATTATTTTCTGAGTTACTGATCGAAATTTAAAACTAAGATCATTTATATATATAATATTTTTTTAAACTAATAATTTTTAAATGAAAAGAGTTAAAAAAAAAAATGTCAATGAATACTTAAAATAAAAAAATCTTGGAGTAAATGATTCCTCCAAACAATTCCAGACAACAATAACAACAACAACAACAACAACAGGATACCATTATTTCTCTTTATAATTATGTGTGTGTGTGTTTCCTGGCATACTTTGGAGGAATCAAATACCATCTTTGAAATGTATACTCTCTCTCCCATTATTTATATATATATTAATTTATTTGAAGGCTACTTACTACTGTTTCCTCCTAAACTATGCATGCAACAAATCTGTAATATTAATATGGGATCAGTCTTGTTTCGTGGCATTAGTTTGGAGGAATCAGAAGCCTTCAAAATTCACCAACAATTATAAGAGAATCGTCCCTTTAAAATATAAGAGTTTTTTTTTTTTTTTTTTTTTAAAGGTATTATATTTATATTTTTTTATTTTTTTATTTTTTAATGTAGCTTTTTGGAGCACTTGGTATCCTCCATATTGTCCACATTTTATCGACACCCTTTGATAGATAAATAAATAAATAGGTAAATAAATAAATACATATATGAATAAATTGCTAAGAATATTATTGTTATTATTGTAATTATTATTATTATTATTATTATTGTTATTATTATTATTGTTATTATTGTTATTTCTGTTATTTTTATTATTTTTATTATTATTGTTATTGTTATTATTATTATTATTATTATTATAGTTATTATTATTATAGTTATTATTATTATTATAGTTATTATTATTATTATTATTATTGTTATTGTTATTGTTATTATTAATATTATTATTGTTATTGTTATTATTATCATTATTATTGTTACTGTTATATTATTATTATTATTATTATTATTATTATTAATATTATTATTGTTATTCTTATCATTATTATCATTATTAATGTTACTGTTATATTTTTATTATTATTATTAATATTATTATTAATATTATTATTGTTATTCTTATCATTATTAATGTTACTGTTATATTTTTATTATTATTATTATTATCATTGTTACTGTTATGTTATTATTATTATTATTATTATTATTATTATTATTATTATCATCATCTTGAGTGTCTTTTAATTACGGACTCTGTGATCGTGTATAAAACCTGGTTGGAGGCTTCCGATTCCTCCAAACTATTCCAGGCAACAAGAAAATACCATTATTATTGTATATATTCAATGGCCCTGCTGTTACATGCCACGTTTTGCAGGAACCAATTCACTCCAATGTACCAAAAAGTGAATTAATACCCACTTAAAAATATTGATGATAATAATAATAATAATAATATAAATAATGATGATAATGATAATGATAGTATTTATGATGATAATAATAATACAATTGAAAATAATATTAATGATAATAATTATGATAATGATAATGATAGTATTTATGAGGATAATAATAATACAATTGATAATAATAATAACAATAAAACACAAGTAATAATAATAATAATTATAATAAAACACAAGTAATAATAATAATAATATGAGCATGGACAAGGAAGGAACTAATGGAGAATAAATAATGATCATAACATAACATAACATAAATAAATATCGATACACGTACATACAAACAACAATGAGAAATAATGACTTGGTATGATATGAGGTATATAGATTATTGGATTAGGGGTACGAATGAACCTTTAATTAGGGGGGAGTAAAAAATGGGGTAAGTGTGTCTGGTTAGCGAAGACTTGAAGGGTAATTATGGATATGAACAACCTGTGTAGGACTCACTTATATTCCCTGTCTGTCTATTTTCTCTCTCTATGTCTCTGGCTCTCTATATGTCACTGGCTCTGTCTCTCACTGCCTCTGTCTCTCACTGTCTCTGTCTCTCTCACTGCCCCTCTGTCTCTCTCTCACTGCCTCTCTGTCTCTCTCACTGCCTATCTGTCTCTCTCACTGCCTCTGTCTATCTCTCACTGCCTCTCTGTCTCTCTCACTGCCTCTGTCTATCTTTTACTGCCTGT
>JAWZYT010001631.1:7500-60000 GCA_034508575.1 Petrolisthes manimaculis
ACCTTGTACATTAACTTCTCCTCCTCCTTTTCCTCCTCCTCCTCCTCAATTCCTTCCTTCCTCTTCCTCCTTATTTCCTTCCTTTTTTTTTCTCTTCACTGAACGGTTCCTACTTCTCTTCCCTTTGTCACTCCTACAATTCGTTCCTTCATTCTCTTTCTCTTCTTCCTTCTCATTTTCATTCCTGTTGCTCGTACTTCTTGTCCTTGTCTTCCTACTTCTCTTTCTCATCCATTTCCTTCTTCCTCCTCCTCTTCCTCATTTCCTTCCTCCTCCTCCTTCTCTTCCTCATTTCCTTCCTCCTCCTCCTCTTCCTCATTTCCTTCTCCTTCAGTAATAACAAAGGAGGTGAAGGCCACGTGTCACAGTGAATAAAGTATATATGCAAATTAAAGTGGTAATTATTTTTTGGTATCAATGATTTCTCCAAAGTATATAATGCTATAGGAAACAGGACCATAAAAGCAAAAAATATAATAGTGTTCTGTTGCTTGGAATAGTTTGGAGGATACGGTTGCTCCAGATTTAATTAATTAAGGTACCAACACAAACCTTCCCCCCTTAATTAACAAAAAATAATGGTATCTATCCTGTTGCTTGGAATGGTTTGGAGGAATCATTTTTGCTCTACATTTACCAACACTGTATATACTTCTCCCCTTTATTACTTCCACTCATCCCAATAATTTGCAAGATGTTTTTGTTTGTTTGTTTGTTTGTGTACATGTTTGGTGTATTATGTTTGTGGTGTATATGTCGGCAGTGTAAGTGTTTCTGGTGTGTATGTTTGTCTATGTGTTTGTTTGTGGTGTGTATGTTTGTCTATGTGTTTGTTTGTGGTGTATATGTTTGTTTGCTAGAATACATGTTTGTAAATATGTTTGTTTAAGTGTGTACATGTTTGTGGTGTGGTGTGGTGGTCCTGGAAACCTTGGTGTTGTTGTTGTTGTTGGTGCATTTATTTATTTCAATAACACAACAACTCATATTGTGGACGAGGTTAGTGGGAACAACTCTCTTATTTATTTATGTCACTGTTTGAAGGAGAAGAAGGAGGAAGAGGAGGAGAAGCAAAAGGAAGAGAAGGAAGAAGAGGATGATTATAATGAGAAGGAGGAGGAGAGGCAAAAGTGACAGAAGGAGGAGGAGGAGGAGGAAGGGGAAAAGGAAAAAGAGGAGGGGGAGGAGATAAATTATGAAGTAATGAAGTAGAGGAAGACTGTAGATGAAAATAAGAGAGAGAGAGAGAGAGAGAGAGAGAGAGAGAGAGAGAGAGAGAGAGAGAGAGAGAGAGATATGAACTATGCTTCGGGAAGAGAGCTGACGGAAGAAAAAGAGAGAGACAAGGAATGTGGGGAAGGGAAGGGGGCAAGGAGATGGAGGGGAACCAACGACATTACACATCACAGTAAGTAAAGTGTAGCTAAAGTTAGGCCCAGCACTTGGCTCCCCTCACACACACACACACACACACACACACACACACACACACACACACACACACACACGTCATTCCTTCACTAGGGTTGGCTAGCTTCGGTACATTGGGATAGTAAAACAAAAGACAAAACAAAAGTGAAAGACAAGATGAAATCAGAGAGAGAGAGAGAGAGAGAGAGAGAGAGAGAGAGAGAGAGAGAGAGAGAGAGAGAGGAAATAGAAGTGAGAGGGTAAAAATTATATAGAGAAAAAGAGGGGGGGTAGGGGTGGGGGCATAATTCTAAAGTTTCATTGTTGTGTCTCAAACTCTTCCGTCGTTGTTGTTGTTGTTGTCTGTATCAGTTAATGTTTGTTTGTCTGTATTGTTAGCTTAGTCAAGTACTTATGAAATTATTACTTTATAGTAACTTACCCATTATTAGTTTTACGGGATTGATTCAAGATTGTATTTTTACATTTATATTTTTAATTTAGTTTGTATTTTTATATTGGGCAGTTTCTTCATAATCTTAAATACCGAGGGATTACTGTATGTCTAGAAGTTGATAATCAGTGAAAACAGAAATGAGATTCGGTATAAATTAGAAGGTTGCAGTTTAAGTCAGGTATCCCTATTAAGTTAGCTTAGCTTTACGTTTTCTCTGGCAAAATAGAAATGAAAATGAAGTTACTGAGTGGGGATATATTATATTTTAAAGCGAAAGTAAACCCGTGGCTGAGGAAGTAACCATAGTGACCATAAGTGAATTAGTGTGTGTTTAGTTCATTGGTGAAAATATCGATGTTTGTTAATGAATTTCGGGTATACAGTAGTAGTTTAAAATACAAGACCCACAGAAAGAGAAGTGGCTTACCAAATTTCTTTATGTACAGTCGCGGTCACTAATAAATATCCAGCAGCTGCTTCGAATACAGTACCTAGAGACAGTAAATAAATGCAAAATAAGATCTATATTGGAATGACTTCGTTGGTGAATTGGACTGATCGAAGTTTCAATCAAAGCTGTATACATTTTAGTACTCGTGACTGTATCTACTTGTAGTCTATATACTTGTTCTTTCCTTACAAAATCTTTTCCCAGAACGACAGAGTGCCTCTATAAAACATCATCATTATACTAAAGTTTGTTCCCCCAGAGACTGACATTTAATAAACACAAGCCACTCTGTGTGTTTTTCTTGTTGTTGTTGTTTCTATCACTTGTATAATTCCTCTCTGTCAAATATTTCACCTGGTTCCAAATTACTTGAAGGTTTTGTCGTCAACTTTTCCCTCCTCATTACTCTTTTCTCTCTCTCTCTCTCTCTCTCTCTCTCTCTCTCTCTCTCTCTCTCTCTCTCTCTCTCTCTCTCTGCTGTTCTTAATTTAATGTTCTCTGACTTTCTTATCGCTGTGACCTACTTTTATTATTATTATTATTATTACACTATCATTTTCAGGCTTAGTAATTTCCTCTTCAGTCTTGTGTGTACATCCTTGACGTCTCTCTCTCTCTCTCTCTCTCTCTCTCTCTCTCTCTCTCTCTCTCTCTCTCTCTCTCTCTGAAGGTCGACTCCACGCCTCAGCTCCCATCCAAATGTTTGTTTCTTGGAGGGAAACTATTATGTGTTAGTGAAAGTATTGCTGGTATTCCTCTGGTAGTAGTAGTAGTAGTCATATTAGTGGAAGTAGTAGTGGTTATAGTAGTAGTAGTAGTAGTAATAGTAGTAGCAGTAGCAGTAATAATAGTAATGGTAGTAGTAGTAGTAGCAGTAGTAGTAGTAGTAGTAGTAGAGAGAGAGAGAGAGAGAGAGAGAGAGAGAGAGAGAGAGAGAGAGAGAGAGAGAGAGAGAGAGAGAGAGAGAGAGAATAAATAAATGTTTGTGTGTAAGGAATGTGAACCACAAGTACACCCACTGACACTTAATGACTCTTTGTGCTTTATTAAGTGTTGAATAATAGACCTTAAAAACACTCCTCAACACCCTGGTTTTATTAGTATTATTATTATTATTTTTATTATTATTATTATGTTTATTATTATTATTAATAATATTATTATTATTACTATTATGTTTATTATTATTGTTATATTATTATTATTATTATTATTATTATTATTATTATTATGTTTTAAGGAAGAAATAGTCTTTATTTCGCCCCTACTGCATCTCTCTCTCTCTCTCTCTCTCTCTCTCTCTCTCTCTCTCTCTCTCTCTCTCTCTCTCTCTCTCTCTCTCTCTCTCATTGAATCTTGGTATACCTTTGGCAGTGTTTCCTCGTGTGTACTCTCTACCCCTAAATAGTTTCCATAAACCTTGAAACTCCTATAGTGATTTTGGCGGGAAATTTTGGCGGGCTATTCATTGCTCCCACGCTGCATCAGGAAAAACAATCCCCCAATTTATATAAACAAAATGATAATATTTATGTTGGTTTGTGGCACAGTTTGATATATAATAAAAAAAATAAAAAAATATGAACTGTATCGGGACTCGAATAAAATTGAACAAGAGGTAATTTTCGCTCATGTGTTGACAATAATTATAATGTACAGTACGTAGATATATAAATAAATCATTAACATACGCCTACATTTGGAGATTGTATGTATGTACCTACACACATACACACACACTTACCTGTAATTAACTCTCATTGACCGAAACAATTGGAAAACCATTTATATATATTTTTTTACATTTTATATAGATATAGATATAATTATACACTATATATCTATATATTATAGTGTATAGCATAAAAATACATAATTATCATCATAATCATGGGTACATACATAAAATTGGGTGTAACATGGATTAAAGAATATATATATACAGATAGAAATATAACATGTCTTCCTAAATAATACATATATGGAGACATCTGTATATATTATGAAGTGTAGAGTGTATATAATGCATGCAAATATACACACAAGTAGAGACAATTAAAAATGATAGAACACACACACACACACACACACACACACACACACACACACACACACACACACACACACACACACACACACACAAAGACGTATGAATAGAGTGTACACATTGCATACAAAAATACACATAAAAAATAACATAATACACACATACACATATAAAGTTCATACATACATACATACTTACCCCCTTGCCATGATAAATTTCCTTCCCCATGTTGACTGTTGATTCTGCTTTGATGTCTCTTCCTCACACACACACACACACACACACACACACACACACACACACACACACACACACACACACGAGGCTCTTTCTGTCTGCCTCTTTTAATTTGTTTACTGTTGTTTGCTGGTTTGGTATCGTTGTTGTTGTTGTTGTCGTTGTTGTTGTTATTATTGCTCTCGCTTTCACTGACTTGAAGTGACGAGGTTTTGGGCCGTGTGTGTGTGTGTGTGTGTATTTTCTGTTTTCAGTGTTGTTGTTTGTTGTTGTTGTTGATTTAGCGTCCTTGTATGTACTTCTGTGCTTTCTGTATCTTTATTTATTTGTCTTGAAGGCTTGTTTGTGTACGGTATTTTTTTTTTATTATTATTTTTGTTCTGTTGTTTGCTATGGGTGTGTGTGTTTCTTTTTTTTCTCTCTCTCTCTTTACTTTCTCCTTCCTCCTCCTTCCTCTTCCTGCTGCTGCTGTAGTTTTATGTTATATTAGTCTATCACAGGACACAGCAGTAATTTTCTTCCACCACACACATCATCTCATCACCAACCTTAATAATAATAATAACTAGCACACTTTTTTCACGATCACACTTTTTTCACTATCGGACCAGCTGAACAAAAATAATGGTGTCCTGTTGCTTGGAATAATTTGGAGGAATCAGATGCTCCAGATATACCAACACTGTACTCTCCCCTTAATTAACACAGTTGCTTTGTAATGTTCTCAGTTTCGTCTTTTGATGGCTGAGTTATATTTGTTCACGGTGTACTTAATTATGACTGCAATTTTATCCATCCTTCCATCCATCCATCTATTCATTCCGTCGTTGTCACAGCATACAAACTTATCCACTACGAACTGTTAAATGTTGTGAGGTAATTGTCAGAGGAGTGATGAGGAATCCACGTGTGTCACATTACAAAGCCCAAACACATTTACTAACAGTTTAACCTCTGCTTGTTCACCCACCACCACCACTACTACCACTGCTACCACTATTACTACTACCAACACCAACACAATTACCACTACCACCACCAACACAAACTACCACTACCACCACCAACACAACTACCACTACCAACACAAACTACCACTACTACCAACACCAACACCACCAGAGATATACTTCCTACTATCCACACTTCACTGTACAAATCTTCCCAGCACTGAGTATGTGTTTATAGTATCCGGGCACTTGGGACACTGGTGAGGTTAGGCTAGTAAGGACACTGTATCTTTCCCTACCCACTTCCCATCACGAGTATATGAGTAATAATGTCACTGTACACCTCATTACAGCTCTCATATAATTATTATAATACAATATACGTCACGTGTATGCTTGTAATATATAAAAATAAACTCACTATAAACACCCACCGTATTCACAATTCATTCAGGTACTATACTCGTACACACCTATACCCTCCACACTCACATGCAGCACAACACACACACACTCTCTCTCTCTCTCTCTCTCTCTCTCTCTCTCTCTCTCTCTCTCTCTCTTAAGATGAGGTGCCAGTATTGTTATCCAGAGAAATTGAGAAGTAAATAAAACACACCTACTCACCACACACACACACTTGCAGCACAACACCTCAGTCACTACTACACCTACCCATCCAACACATCCATACACCCAACAGGACACACAACGCCTACACACCACAACACCTACACACAAACCACACCCACTAACCTACACTCCCAGTCTCCACACCCACAACACAACACTTCTCCCACAACGCGATGACTGGGGAGGCGGGGACAGATGGATGGCACCAATGAATGTGTACTTGATTGTGTCCCTCTAACACACACACACACACACACACACAGAGAGTAGCTGATAGATACAGATTGTGTGTTTGTGTGTTTTTGTGTGTGTGTAGAAGAATCACATCCCCTCCCCACCCCACCCTTCCTCAATTCCTTATTCACACGACGTATCTAACAAATGTCTTACAGTGACAAGCTGATGATGTATATATATAGAGATGAGAGGCAATAATATTTATGATGCAGACTCCTATGCCATCTGGCCGGAAGGGGTGAGACTGTGATAATGTGGCCAGGAATGAATGGGGGTGATGTGGCCAGGAATGAATGGGGGTGATGTGGCCGTGAACTATAGTTGTGTGTGCGAGTTATAAAAGGAGATATGGAAAATTATAATTATATGATATATATAGGTGTATTTGAGAAGTATGGAAGAGGGGCGTGATTAAGTAAAAGGTGTGTGTGTGTGTGTGTGTGTGTGTGTTGCAGTGAGTAGGTCATATATAGTTTTCTTTTATATACACAGCACTATCATACTGGATTCCTTGCCTCGATATATGTAGTTATAATGTTGTGGGTTACTTCATTGCTACTGACTCCTCCTAAATACTTTATAAAACAGGATCTTCACTTGTAAGATGTTTCGTGGCGTAGGTTAGAGAAATTAGTTCCCCTACAGGATGCTGACCCCGTTAATTAAAGCCAAACAACAGTAATTTCTTGACCCCGTTGGTTTTTGTGTCTCTGTTGCCATTAAGATAAAGTTGAATTGTGTCTCACTGAGGTTTAATGGTCCAAGAGACATTAAAGGGACGTGTTTACATTGTGTACCGTCGTTGTCGTTGTTGTTGTTGTGTAGAGACTATTTTGTTGTTTATTTGTGTGTCTCACCAATCCGTCAGATGTTGTACACACACACTCTCTCTCTCTCTCTCTCTCTCTCTCTCTCTCTCTAAAGGAAAGACTCGAAAGGAGAGACAGCGAAATAAAAGATGAAAGAGAATCAGAAAATGGAAGAGACAGAAGATATAAAGAGAAGAATGGAGATGGAAAAATTGCAAAATATAAATGAGTGAACAGTAAAATCAACAAAAGACATACTAATTCGTCTTGGTGGTAATTCGGTTCAGTGTTTTTTCATGTGACCTTCTTGTATGTAAATGGTCTGGCGTTTGTCCAAGTGGTATTATTGCATTGTTATCTTCAGGTTATTGTGGTGTAAGTAGTGTAACCGGTTGGAAGGGTGTGTGTGATTGACAGGCTTGAAATGGAAGCTGTCAATCATTGGTACTAATTTACCCTCGCTTAGTTAATTGATTAGTTAATGGGGTCTTATGTGTGTGTTTTGTTGACTAATTGGTTGCCTCTGATTTCCTCCAAGACAACCATGCCACGAAACAGGTCCCCTCGGTATATATGCAACACACACACACTAGAGAGATAGATAGAGAGAGAGAGAGAGGAAAAGACATGTATGACTCATGAAATAAATTCCTTTCCTGGCCCACCACCACTGCCGGCATGGTGTTGGGAGTGGCAGGGTCATCTTTCTAGCACTATTTTCAGAGTTACTCCTTTGTTGTCTTGTCTTGTCTTGTCCGGGTGAGGTAGTGTTTAGAGGACTGTGAAACATTGAGGCACATACCGCTCCTTGGCAGATTATTCTCCTTACTATATATATATATATATATATATATTTAAAAAAGGTTTAAAAGGAGAGGTACAGTAAATGCATTTTCAGCAGCAATGTAGTGAAAAATAAGATGGTGAACTTTTACTTTTATAGTGGCTAAAAAAAGTTCTATTGTTGTATGCACGAGGAGAAGGAATGGCAAGCATTATGGTACTGTATTTTATAATCCATTGCATATATTGCACACATGCAGAGTTAAATCATAAGTTGTTGTCCCTGGCTGGAGAAGGAGAGGCCAAAGGTAAAACAATATAGCTCATGGCTGTTGTAAGTCTAGAAGGATGCTATCTGAAGTTTTCATCGTAGGGGTCGCAGCCTGAAAACAGCTTACATGTTGGTTTGTGGGAGGTTTAGATGAGACACATTGTTTATGTACACCCACGTCACAGTCTTCACTTGTGTTGTGATTATTTTATTTTTTCCACATTTTGCATTCCGACCCACCTACCCCCTTGCTCATCTTTCTACCCCAGAGGTTATAAACAAAAGGAGTTTCACAGGGTGTCACTTGTCACAAAAATCACCACTGCCGTCCCACATCAGGGAGACACAAAAGTGGAGTAATTTATTCTGGCCCAAACAACACGTGGGATGAAGCTGTTAATTTTTGCCAATGCAACCCAAGGAACCTGAGTAGAAAGAGGGAATGTGTCGTGTTGTGTTAAGGTCAGGAAAAGTTGGTGGTGGAATATGTTGTGGGTGGGAGAGTCAGGAGGGTGAATGGGGGAATGTGTTGTGTGGAGGTCAGAAAGGGTGGGTGAGGGACTGGGAAATGTATTGCGGGTAGAGAAATAATTTGTTTTTGGGATGAGTGCGAACAATATAAATGTTTAACTTTAATCACTGTCCTAAAGTAACCATCAGTAGCATGATAAACATTAGGAGTCATCAGTTGCCACATTACCTCTCAACACAACTCATGGAATTCATGCACAAGTTGCCCAAGAAAAATATATTGTATAGTAAATCATTAGAAGAACCATTGGAATGCATGTTTTACTCATGTTATATACAATCATTCACACTTTTAACATTACAGTGTTATAGAGTATTTTTTGGTGTGTGTTGCAGGAGGACGTAATGTATTGCAGCTACTCCTGAGTTTTGCTGTGGGTGGCCTGCTGGGGGATGTCTTCCTGCACCTGCTGCCTGAGGCCTGGAGTATGGCCATGGAAGGTGAGTACAGTACATGGGTCACAGGTTTCAAACACACCCTTGTAAGGATCCAAGGCTTAATTACCATAAATGCATTGTACAGGATATAATTGAATTATTTTTATTTATCCCAATTAAACCCTAAAAGTGAAGTACAGAGGAAATGATTAAGGACCTTATTTCTGACACTCCAAGCTGGGTTTTATAAACATCCAAAACATGACTGTCTAAGGAGGAAGTTATTCATACACACTCTAATATGTAAGGGCTTCCTTAGTTAGGTTCACTTGAGCTACAATATAATAATAATATAATGCTGTACAAGATTTAAGTACTATATTGTATATGTGTTTGGTTCCAGCTGGAGCAAACACACATGAGGCCTTCACTCAGGTGGGCTTGTGTGTACTGGCTGGGATATTTGTCTTCATTGTGGTGGAGATGATGGCCGGACAAGACACTTCCTCTACTCAAAATAATAACAACAATAATATGAAAGAAGGTGCAGAGATAACTAAAAAGGAGGTGAGTCACTTCAATACAATATGTATCTGATATGTCAATACTTTCTTTAGATATGAGTTAATGAGGTCATAGTTCAGAATGGCTCTCTCTCACTTTGGCATGATTTACTTCTATATTATGTATTTTGTATAGGATATGGTAGTAGATTTTTTACATGCAGAAAACTGTTCGTTATGGAAGTATGATTTTCATAGTAATTTACTGTACTATTCTTTACTCACAGGTAACTGGGTACCTGAACCTGATTGCCAATGGGATAGACAACTTCACACATGGACTGGCAGTTGCAGGTTCCTTCATGGTGTCATACAAGACCGGCCTCCTCACTACTGGTGCTATACTCATACATGAAGTCCCACATGAAATAGGAGACTTTGCTATTCTGCTCAAATCAGGTGTGTATCACTTAAGTATTGCTTTATTTACACCTTTTCACTGGAGTTTTGGGATGTTTTCAATAAATGGCAGAACAGAGTGGAAGAGTATGTAAGGGGAAGAAACGGGAAAGGCAGAGTAGAGTTTGACCAAGAAAGGAGGAAATGTTGGAACAGGGAAAACTGGAGAAACTTCTCCCGTGGCCACCCTCTTGGGAAGAGTTCCCGGAGGGAATGAAGCGTCAGAGCTTTAGATAAATAGATATGGTACTAATATTGATACTTGATACAGGGTTCAGCCGATGGGAGGCAACCAAGGCCCAACTCTACACTGCTGGCATCGGTCTGGTGGGGGCGCTGGTCACACTCTATCTTGGCACCACGGAAGTCTTAGGTTTGTAACCACAATTTGAAGAGGATATTGTTTTATGGAATTTTTCACAAATGCTTGTTCAATATTTTATTATGTACCATATTGTTTTATTATGTACTATACTGTTTTATCCCGAGCGGAGCAAGCGAAAGTGGCTGAAGGAAGCGAATCTTCTAAAAATTCAGACATTTTTCTTGCCCCTGATTTTATGGAAAGTTTTTTTGCCTGGTGGTCAACCTCAGTTCTTGTGCCCCAGATTTTGGAAAATATCTGAACCTAACTCCTCCTAGACCATACCACATATCATCACCAAACTTTCAGGGAAGTTTTTTACAGAATTGGGGTAGGTTTTAAACCTATTTTGAACTAACTAGCCTCGTGACTTTAATTATCAGCGATGACTTTCAACTCCGCTCGGCCTTCCAAAGTCTTCAGCTTTGGACACCTAATTTTTATATACTGTATTATTTTTATTTTGGACTGTATTATTGTACAGGTGGTGTGCAGGTGTACATCTTGGGGTTCACAGCGGGAGGCTTCCTAAACATTGCTCTGGTGACAGTATTGCCAGATCTACTACAGGAGGAACGGCCGGCCCAGTCCTGTGCCCAGCTACTCTGTCTCCTGCTGGGTACTCTAACCATGGCTGCTGTTGCTGTTACCTGCTGATGATGGTGTTCTCAACCCATACCTCTGCTTCTTCCTTATTCCTCATCCTACGGTACTACAACCATCTTATTTTTAGCCATCATGCCCTACAACAACCCACTCTTGCTCCCCTGAGTCCTCCTAAGGTTGAAAAGTAACAACTTCTCTGTCTTACCTGACATGTATTTACTTGGGGCATGGCTATCCATCCCAATGGGCAATTTACTCCTTGCCCCAGAGAGAACCACCAGAGGGAGTATGTATAGTATTGTTCTGTTGACCTATATAATCCTTAGTTCTCTCAGCTTAGTCCCAGGTCCTCTTCCAATGCATTCTTGGCAGATTCAGGGGTAGACACCTAAATATAATATGTCCTCCCAAAATAATAATTCACTGTATGATAATGGGAATAATAATTAATATAATTTTTTAAATATATAATGAATGGTAATGATAATAATAATTGGAGCATATAAATATATTCAGTGGTTCATAATGCCCCAAACCATAAATATTAGAAAGCAACTCAAGCATGACATATAATAAAATTAAATAAGCCTCCACTTGAAGCCCCTTCTCTCAAAGAAAGTTAGACCCAGTACTCCTTCAGTCTCTGTTATTCTTCCCTTAGCTTAGTTTACCTCACTTGTTCTCTATATAGTGTTGGGTATCAGCACTAATTGTATGGTACAATCTCGACTTTTAGTAAGTATCCATCCATTCCCAGCCAACCCTGACATGTAGAGGTTGGCTTGGAGTGGGTGGATACTTACTCCAGGCTGAGACTACCTTTCTATAATACTAGTACTTTAGCATATTGTATTCCACAAACCTTCCTTTTGCGACTCTCATCCATCCATTTATAATGCTGTGTCTGATTTATAAGTGTTAGTGTATCCAGTATTGTATATCCTTAACAGATATGTAAAAGTTAAAAATATGGAAATAATCCCCTGAAGACCAATGGAAATAAAAACTGTCAGGGAAACTGTGATGCTTTCCTGTCACTAGTTTAGCAGTAATGGAGCTTATGTAGTGTAAACTAGAAGCTTCATGGCACTATAGAATAAGATATATCCTTGAATTATGAAACTGCCTTTTCCATATTCAGGTGTGGAAAATAAATCACTATAAATGTGTGTAGAAGAGATATACCTTGGTGAAACTTAAAAATATAGGAACCTTTAACGTGACTAAAGTGCAAGGCAGCCATGAGCCATTGTGGTCTTTAGGGGTTAACTAATTCTGTGTGTGTCCACAAATTTATAATCATGCTCATGTAAAGTATTGCATAATGTATGATGCTGAATGATGGCAAGGTGCTGATTTTATATACAAATACTTTCAGTTAATTGTAATGATCTGTCTACTTTTTGTGTAATGTAGTACCGTACGTACGTATAATATTGTGGATGATGACTTTGAATTAATAGTTGAGGTCTTCCTTAGGTTTACTGAAGCACAACCATCTAAAACCTTCCCTTCTAAAATTACCAGACTCATCTAGGTCAATATTGTTGGCCCATGAGTGTGTCAAAAAAGACAGTACAGTACAGTACAGGTAAACTGTATTGTATTTTTACCAATTATATTTCTTGAAATTTGTCACATATTATGCCATTCATATTATTCTTGTTGTTTCATTCATTCAGACAGAATTTTGGACTCATTCATATTATTGATTTTCTTCTGTATTTTGCATAATTTTATCTATTTTTTATAGTTATTTTAGGCAATTTTGTACTCGGAGCTTAAGGTCATGCATATGTAGCCTTTATACTGTAATTTTATAGCCCATATACTGTAATTTACTTTTGCAGCTTTTATACAAAGTGGGCCGATATCACATTTGTTTCCCCTTGGTTGATTCCTCCCCATCAACACATTTCAGTCTTTATTACCATCAAACACTTCAATATCCACACTCATTACGTGCTACAAATCACAATGTCAACACACTTACATGTTTTATCATTCAGGGAGCGATGGTGATTCGGCCCAGTTTAGTATAGCGTACTGTAATGTGTATGCTGCGTACTGTATTATTACTTACAGGAACATTATTGGCAGGCTTGGTTTCATGCTTGTCTTTAGAGAGTATCCTTATTGGTGAGATAAAAAGGATTAATTTTATGTTTAATTAAAGAGCCTGTAATGCTTTAGGCTGATTGGAGGCTCATGATTCCTGCAGATTGCCACAAAACAGTACATGTACTGTACTTACACTGAGGAAGTCTGTTTCTTGGTGCTGTTTGAAGGAATTTGCACCTTCCAAAATAACATAATCTGAACTCCATTAAACTAAAGTACGGTGCTCTGGTGGTACATGGTAGAAAAAAGGATGATAATAATAAGGTACAAAATAATTTTTTAACATGGTGTATCTTTAGCAAACAATTGATTTATGACATAGTTTGGTATTTTATTGGTGTGAGTAAGTATAGAGTTTTTGTATGGAGTAGCATAAAAATATCATAAAGACCAGAATACAGTACATACTAAATGATGTGATGTATTCTGAAAGAGATACTTACCAGGAAATGCCTTATACAATATGAATATTTATTGATGTTCATGGTTTAAAGGGCCTGTAATGTTGACAAATAGGGAACTGCTGATTCCTCCAACCTGTGCCATAACACAAACTCCCTCTGCTTTGGTGCTGTTTTGTGGCATTGGTTAGAGAAACCAGTAGCCTTCAGTTTACAAATTGTATCATAAGTATTTGAGCACAAAATTGGGGTATCCAGTACATTATTATAATTCTTTAAAGTCGGTTAAGACTTAGAATATTTGTTAACTCACAGGAAAGCATTAAAAGATCCAGAGCACATTTGCATTTATAATGAGAAAGTTAAACATGAAACATCTTCACATAGTGGTCCAGGCAGGTAGCCACTACACTGAGAACATTAGTGATGTTTTTAGATAACCATAGTTGATGGAAATTTTGCTTGCAATAGTACCCTTATGTTTTGGTTAAAACCTCATTAAAATTAGTAAGTCATTGTGAACCTGTGATATGATGAAGTAGTATTTGTAATGTTTGTGTATACAGTACAGTACAGTACAGTACTTATAGAAATGAACTTTAAAGCACAAATGATGATGTACATAATGATGGCTTTATTTCTGCAAGAAGTGATCAGAGTTGTCACTTCATATATTAAGATGTGAACTGTGAAATATGACAATGTGAAATAAATTCATAATTTTTGCTTACCAGAAATTACAGTGAATAACCCATGCCTGGCTCACATTATGTATTTTGTTGTTCCTGTTTTAATACGAGATGTATGACAATGGTGAATAGCTCTTGTGCGAGTGGAGTCATCTGTACAGAGAAATAAGTCATCCTTCTGTACGTACACTAATATGAATACAATTTACAAAGACTTTGGTCATCCAGACTGTGAAGTTTTCAAAAATTATTTGGTAGTCAGGCTAGAGAATAGTTTCTTATATGAGAACTATAGTTGCCTTATTCTGTCTGGGAGTGATTGTGATGCAATTTTAAGTATCTGGTGACTTTTTTATGTTAGAGGGGAGAGCTGAGGTGATAATGGATTGCTGCAGAATACTCAGAATTATTATCATATTCAAACTAAACTCCCTGTAGAATATGATCACTATCCAAATGAAATGCTATTTTTTGATAATGTAAATGTATCTGATATAATAGTTATGTTCAGTCCCTTCATGGAACTTCATTTTGGGATTGTCAACAACAGAAGCCACAATTAAAGAGGGTTTTAATTGCTGGAGCTGGGACTCTGTCAGAAAGGCATCACTCCTCCTTCCTGTTTCTGCATTCAAGAAACTGTGTGGTGGTGCAGTGAGGCCAGTGTATCAATCATACAGAGGGGAGGTGTTTCTGTTGAATGTTGTGTAATGTATTGTGATGTAAATATGGGTATTCTTATTATACAGCTGGTATAGGTGATATTTCTTATAGAGAAGAGTGTGTTATTTAGCTGGTATACTGGTAGGCTTGACATAATGATATCACAGCTAGTTGATGATATAATAACATTACCACACCTCATCAGGATTGGAATGTGTAAATGCCACCCTTGTTATTCATTAGGGATTGCAAGGTTATAGTTTTTCTTAAGTACCCTGTTTTCTTATTATTATACAGTATTCTCTTTGGCATGTGAGAGGAGTGTTCTATAACCTATGTATTTTTATTTTAATGATTTAAAAAGTTTCTGATATCTTTATGAATACGAAACCAGCAGTTTCAAATACAGATGAGGTTGTGATGGCGATTCCTTGAAATATTGAATCCTTTGAATTATAAACACTCAAATAAAATAAAAGGTCTGTAAACTTGCACATCAATGTAATAAACTTGATTGATATATATAAGCCCAAAGTTAGTGCTTCAGACTACACTTGCTTAGGTACAGTATTCAATAAGTGAGAATGATTCAACCTAATTCTGTGAGTGAGAAAACCTGGTATATACTAAATATTATTACAGGAGTATATTTAGCTGTTAGGAAGTGGTATATGAAATATTCTTATGTTTTTTATGACTAAGATGCCTTTTACTTATTTAATACTGTTTAGCATATTGTTGTTTTGCATCCTTCTGTCACTCTAAAGTGGATTTGTGTCCCAGCTTTTTCTGTAGTGTTTCTTCTTCAGTTTGTTTATAAACTGGGTTGTGTGAGGTAGCATCCTCTTGTTACCTGAGTATGGGGAACATGATGTCCATGTTCTAGTTCAAGTGGATATTTTAGCCTATTGTTTTCCAGTATGTTTTGATACAGTAAATTGAGACAGGTCCATGTAAACTGTAATTTTTGCATACCTGGGACGACTACAGTGATTATTTTCCTCTTCTGGTTTGTTTTCTCTATTGTTGTTTCTTTGTAACTTGATGTCTGGGACTTGTATGTTGTTATTATTATGTCCCCGGAATATGCTTTAAATTATGGTTTTCTGTTGTATGTTAACAGTCCACTCTACATGTTTTAAGTTTGCACATAACATTACTGGTGTTATGATTGTATTTTTCTTATGTTTTGTATGCAGATGTAAGTTAGAAAAATATGCATCTGTTTTCTTTTGTATTATTTACAGTGTGCTTTTACTTGTAGGCCTTTGCCAGAAGCAACTTATGTTTTAGACTTTCGTACCAATTGCGTGTCGGTAGGTAACAATACAGAGGACAAGAATCTGCATGCTAAGAGGGCATCGTTCTCCCACTCAGTACTGTTCTGTATTCCGGCCAGCATGTTCAATGTATCAACCTGTAAGCCAACTGATTATCTTCCTCGGCCAGTAATTTGTTCCCCTCACTTATCATTCTGTAGTATTATATGGACAAATAAAACTGGGGAAAGAAGAATTTGTGCAGGAAAACAATATAAGGAACTTGTATAGTTCTTATGTAATTGAAGACTTTAATCATTAACAGGACTTTTCATCACCATCCGGAATTCAGGCTTGTCACGTATAATGGTACAAGTCTAATTCCCCTGAAACATATTATAGTGTTTAATTAGGTAACCATTAAAGGAGATGATAATGTCAGTGGTTAATGGGTTGGTACATGTAATGAGTGTGTGGCCGGTGGTGTCCTGTATGGATGGTGATGGTGGTGGTGGCGGTGGCAGCATAGCAACAGAGATGGTGTTGAATCTCTATGCTTTATATGGGTTCACTTTGGGGTACATTGCAATTTCTAGTGGTATTTATATTTTTTAGCATTTTGTATATTGTAGTCACTATGTTTTTTTTGTTTTTGTTTTTTCAGACTCATTATATTGTATGTTACGTTAGATATTATTACTACTCAAAGCTTTGCACCATGTAAAGACTCCCACACCTGATTTATACTTGAATATGATATTTATAATGTATGTACAGTTGGGGACTTTTCAATATGCTGCACTCAACAGGGCAGAGTGATAAACCTCGAGAGATTATCAGTTTTTCGTGACTCCTGCCTTAACTATAATTTAACAGTACAGTATGTGTGGTAACCCAAACATTCTTTGTGAAAAACTACATAATTAATATAACCCCTTTGTAATATCATACCTAATTAATTTTGTGTAGTTTCCTCTAAAGATATTGCATTGGTTACTTAGTGTCATCAAAGGCCTTAACTGCTGGGTACAATACTGTATAGCATAATTGATATTTCATTGGTAATAGTGTATAAAAGCCTTATAGCAAAAAGTTGATACATGTACTACCAGGGATCATTACTCGAGGTAAGGGAGGATTGGCAGTTCCATACTAAATGTCCCATGTGGAAAAGATCCCAACTGTGCTGTTTATATATTCCAGGTGTTTTGGTGCTTTAACAGTAGTTTTGTATTAGCCAGAATTTGGTGTTTTAAATATGTTGTTTCAATATATTAATTTAATTTTTGTGATGAAGAAACATCAAGGTTTCTTATGGATAATTTTACTGTGTGATAAACTAACTTATTCTTTAAGGGGATAATCTCTTTATGTCGGTTTGAAAGGCTACTATTTCCTCCAAACCATGCCAAGAAAAATACTACTTTACTGTATTGTTTTATAGAATAGTTTGGAGGAAATAGTAACCCTCCAGTTTGACCACAGAAAACTATCCCTTTAATATCTTGTCCCATTGGCATTCAGTACAGTACAGTATTAGTACAGTATTTGACTTAAAAGAAAAAAAATAGTAACTGTGGCAAAATACTGCATCTTGTTTTGTTGTTGTACAGTTTGGGACATTTCTTCTTTCTGAAATTCTTTCTTATCAGTTTCTTCCCCGTATCTATAGTTAATTTGTATAGTTCTTTCTCTGTGATTTAATTTCATATACTGTAGTCTTAGTTTCCAGGCACTAGGATGCTATTACGTATTGTCTTATCAGGTTGTGGCTGGACCCTTTCCCTGGACAGTAGATCTATGAGTACATTCTCATTTTTATCTCCCTTCATGAGTAATTGTTATATCTGTTGATTACCTCTTTATTGTACTCTGTTTATTGTCATGTGTCATTTGTATTTCTCTTCATATGTTGTTATTATGTTTGTTGCTTACTCCTTTATTGTATAGTACTGTACTCAGTTTATTGTCCCTTGTGCCTATTTCCTTTCTATGTCCATTTTCTTCTATCATCTTAGTGCCATAGGACCTTTATGACTTGAAGTTTGTTTCTACTCACTTGGCATTGGGGTATAATAATATATTTTAAAATTTTCTACTTGTTATAGTTCAAAAGGTCATTTACAAATCTGAACTTTCTTTGTATTAATACAGTACCTGCATTGTGCTCAGATGATCTTTAAGGATAATTAAGTACCACATGGCCTTGGTTGCTTGGTGCTAGTACTGTACCATATAACATTGTTGTCTTGTCTTGATATTTGTGGTAGTTGTAGTGATGCCAGTGTACCTTTAAACACTTGATATTTGTGGGTGAGTGTCTACTGCAGAAATGTCTCCATCTGTACATTTAGTTCATTTTGTATTGTAACTGAAAAAGGATTTTCCTATGTATTTAATTATATTTATTACTCCACCAGTAACATGACATCATGTGCTTTTGCATATTTTTTTCTGTGCAACTGCAAATAAAACAAAATATTGTATTATTTTTGCTGACAAATTTATTACATCATGTAATTTAGTTCTATGTCAGGGACAATTTCCATGTACAGTACTGTACTTTCATTTTGTTTAACATACAGTAATTACTATACTCAACAGAACAAACTACTGTACAGTATACAGTACATTACACTCGGAATCCATAACTTGTGGTCAACTCGGATTACCTGCTGGATGTGGACCAACAAATTCCTCTCTGCACAAAGGTAGACAATGATAGTCTTGTAGTAGTATTGTAGTATTGTAGTTTACATTCTTTAAAAAACAGGATGTTAATTAAAACTTTAGAATCTTCACTAGGAACCCATCAAGTAAAATCCTATTTACAGTACATACATTAGATATTAAACTCACCAACTTTGCTCTCTGATGAACCTGAGTGGACGTGATGCTATGATTTCTGAGTGTATAATTTATACTTCCATGAACAAATACATTATTGTGATGTAAGAATTAAGCTGCTGGTTTATCACTGGTAACATTACACAGGGGTCTTGGTTCCCACCAAGATCCTTACTCTCTTTCACTGATAAAATGTATTGTGAATACTAGGCATAAAGTTATGTAGGCATCTACAGTATATAGTATAATGAACAAAATATAAACTATATTTTTAACCATATGAAAAGCATTTATTGTGAAAATATTTTAAAGTTGTTGCATACATATGTGGACATGTAAATATGTTTGTTAGAAAAATACAATATAGAAGTTATATAATCATACAGAGTTTCTTTATATCCGTAGTCTATATGTAATATTTTTTTATTACAATTTTGTGGGTCTCTGTAGACATTAATTCTTGTACCAGCCATGACAGTACAGTGTATGAAATCAGTTACTGTCCTTGTCTTAGGAGTTGGGAGTCATTTTAACTGAAACTAAATTCAGTCATGGGTTATAAGTATCTATCATGATCAATACGAATATTAAAATATATTCAGATTATATTGTATATTTATGTTCTTGGAAGGTGGAGCAGTCAGGGATGTTACCAGCATTTGTATTCCCCACCAACCTCATCGTCACCACCTTCATCTGTAATCTGGAAATATGAAAGTGTTAGGTAATATGCATCGAGGTGACAGACTGATAAAGTAGTGTGGCTACCAAAATAATTGATTTAGCAAAACTATATATTATATTAGATTGTAAAAAAAAAAAAAAAGATCCTATATTGGTAAAACTCACACCATAAATCTCATCAGCAAAGATTGGTGTCCCTCTAAGATTGTATCAGGAGTTGAACAGAGGAAGGTGGAATATAAATGGTTGGTTAGGAAGCTCGTAGTATCTGGAGGAAGTATCGCCGACCATCTACGTGATCTTTGTTGATGCTGTAAACATTGACAAGTCTTATTACTCTTTCTGCTCTTTACTGAATCTTGGACCAGACCACCACCAACTCCTTCACCATCAGAAAAAACAGCTGGTGAATTTACGCTGGATGCCGTCTTTGGTCGAAATGAATCAGCAGAGGTATGGCTTGTGTCAAATTGGCTAGATAGTGTTGTGTTATCTGTTAGTACCAAAAGTGACACGAATTCATCTGCACCGGAGTTTTTTCCTGTCACATGATGTTGTTTTATTTGTTGATTATTCCTCCTCCTGGTGACTGGATGAGCTAAAAGGAAAAGGGAGGAGAGTGGATGTTGTTGTTGATAGTGTCTTCCTGTCATCATGTTCATCGGGAACATCTTAGCCATAGCGTTGTTTTCTTGGTTGTTCGAGGTCACAATGTCGTTAGTGTTCACGTTATTATTGTTATTGTCATTGTTATTGTTGTTGTTATTATTATTATTGTTGTTATTGTTATTGTTGATGACGGTGACCACGTTGACGATGCCCTGAGCAATGAGGATGATAAAGGAGGCGAAGGTGAAGGCGGTGGATTCTGGGGTAGAGGTGGTAGGGCAGGATGAGGAGGCCCGGGCAGGTCGTCTACCTCCCATTTTTCCTTTGGCTGAGGGAATGTTTTTTACAGTGTTTTCTTCGGTTCTTCCCTTGGGGCTCAGCATGTCGACGGTATTCCCAGGGTTAAGTATTTCCACGTCTCGACCACCCTCCAGATGCACAGCGAGGTAAGACGGGGAATGAAGTTTTTCTTGATGTGTTATTAGTGTTCTGCTGTTAATGTTGACTTCTGCCCGTTTCAATGTGGGTAAAGTTTTTCTGCTGATCCCCGAGGGCGTGACACTCCTATTATGATACTGTGTGACGATGAGTGGGAGTGGGAGTGCAGAGGGCAGGGAAGGGCGTGTGTGTAGTGTAGGCAGGGGAAGGTAGTTGTTATTAGGTAGCTTCACGGTGGATAACAACATGTCAACGGAGCCAAATATTTTTATTCCAGTTATTAAGTCGACCCTTGGCACTCTCTTGGTTGACCAATTAGTGCCTTCAGAAGGAAAATTTATTGGCTAACGTTTAATTTACACACTGCTCTTCTACCACAACTTCACAAATTAATACTGATATATTGGCAGTGTATTTTAATTGATGAGGGTGTTGTGAGTTGAACGATAGCCAATGTCATAAGAGAAAACGGTGTGCTGGGTCTGGATAACGGTCGATGATCAACAGAAAACGCTGGAAGGATCTTTAGCTGCCTGCTGGAAGGAAGGTTGACGTGTGGTCGAATCCTCCAGCGGCGTTCATATTTTTATAATGGAATCCTCTTGTACAACACTTTTACATATTAGGCTTGAACTTCTACTACACTATCTCGTTACGTTATTTGATGTTTGGTTGTTCAGAATAAACATAAAACGTTCGCACTGGTAGCAGCAATCAAACACGGCCACACCCCATAGAATATGATGCTCAATATGCAAATATAAAGCATGCACCCGGGGGAACAAACTACAAAAATAATGTCATGACACACATTTGCGTCACTTGTGCACGAGAGTCAATGCCACTAAACTTGAGCTACACCGAGGCAGCCTGAAGAGTGAGGGAGCAGTAACTTGGGTGATGAGTGAGTGAGTGACCTACTGTGTCTGAGTTTCTCACACATTCCGCAAGGTGGCTCTACCATCGCTATAGGGTGCTGCAGCTGTATGTCACGCTGCCACTAGTGTGTGTGTGTGTGTACGTAGTACATTAAGCGTGACCCTGATGTAAGTAAGTGTTACTGATGCAGGTGTGTGTGTGTGTGTGTGTGTGTGTGGAGGGATGAGGTTCTATATCACACATTCAAGTAGGTTATTTCCTTCGTTCTTAATTAGTTTTCGGTAGGTTTGTTTTCTTCTGATGAGGGAATGTTCACTCGTCCTTTAATTAATTAAGAAATATTGGGGTGCGTCAGAAACCTTGCTTCATCAAGGGACTAAAGAAATTATATTAATGTAGAATTAAACATCACAATTACAGTAAGATTCTTAATATGTTTATTCATGTAGGAGTGTAAGAACATTAATAAAACTGGACAAATTCAGCAAGAGCAACGATAATTCCTCTAGCCAGGTATGTAAGTTCATCATCTGTATTGTCTATGGTATTCCTCTCTTCTGTTCGTCTGGTGGCTCCCTCTTGAAGCCTGGCCCCTTTACCCCCCTGCCTGACCCCTCTTATCCCCAGCCTGGCCCTTTTTCTCCACAACCTGTCACCTCTTTCCCCCAACTTGGCACTTCTAACCCCCAGCCTGGTCCCTCTAGCCCCCAGTCTGGTCCCTCTAGCCCCCAGCCTGGCCCCCTCCCTTGCCAACATCCCCAGCAGCGCCCCCCGTGTATTGATCAGGTCCAGTACCACGTGGGGTTGTTGGGGGGCACTAGAGCACCCTGCTGACCACCATGACCCTTCCATATCACGACCCCCAATGATGATGGTGGAGGTGGACATGTCGGAGTCTACAGTGTTGTTGTTGCTCACTCTCAGATTGTGTTTGTTGACATTGTTGTTATCGTTGTTGTTGTTGTTGTTGTTAATGTCATTGTTGTTGTTGTTGTTGTTGATGGAGTAAGCACCATTGGCAAGGAACTGCATGAGAAGGACGGTGAAGGTGAGGAAGGGAAGGACCTCTAAGCCGTTGTGGTCCTCATGAGGTGGACAAGATGATGATGATGATGTTGATAATGTCACAGTGGGCATCATGCTATGACGTCACACCAAGCAGGATAATGACGTCACGGGCCGATTAGTATGACGTCACAACAGACAGGCTGAGATGAAATAGGGAAAGGTTTTTTTTTAAACAGTTTCCTATATAGAGATACGTGAATGGTATGGTTAACTGAGGCTCTGGTAATGGTAGGATCTATATAACATAATGTCTTGGTAGTGTTTGTTTTTTCATAGATTTGAGGGGATGAGGTACTTGAATGGTATTGTGGTTGTGGTGGCATGGAAAAGTTTGTAAAGAGAACATTATTAAGGTTGAGAGTGACTTGATTAATTCAGAGAGAGTGCCTGTGACAGTGAGGGAAGAGTGAGTGACAAGAGGCAAGGTGGAGAGGAATGATGGAGGTGATATTGGTGGAGAGGGAGTGGAGGAGGTGGAGAGGAATTGAGGAAGTGTTGTTGAAGGAGTGGGGGAGATGGAGATGGACTTTGGAGGTAATTAAGGAGGAGGAGATTTGGAGGAGGGCAGTGACTCGGGCCTCCCTGGCCACGTCCACCATCAGGTTACACCACAGGGCGCCCTCACACTCATCCCTAGTCACCACCGCCTCCCTCGTCGCCCTCTGCAACACCTTCGTCACCAAACCCGCTGCCGCCACCTCCTCCGTGTCCCTGTCATCACTGCTACGCCTCCCCCAGCGTCGCCTGCAGGAGTGAATATATGCGATAGAGGAGTATTAATAAATAAATGAAAATATATTAGCCAACCCTCGCTCTCTTTGCTATCTCTGGTTGTTTAGTTAGCGATCCCCCATAATGGTAACCCGTATATCACAACAGGGTAAAATAACTATATATGCTATGTAATCAGGAATATAACCATGAACTGTGCACAATAAGATGGTAATATTATAACCTATATTAACCTGACCTGAGCTGCTGATGACTAACCTGCGTCGACCTATGATGGGCGGGATGATGACAGTGACCTTGTTGGAAGAGTCAGAGTTGGTGTTGACCGCGTCTGTGTTGACCTGCACCGTGTTCTGCGAGTTGGCATTGTTGTTGTTATTGTTATTGTTTATGTTGTTCACGGCGCTCAGTACCCCGTTGAAGGTCAGTAACAGGAAGGTGAGGAAGCTGAACGAGTTGAAGCCGTAGTTACCAACATAGGCGTCGTCGTCTGAAGGAGTGCATGGCGGAAACTTCATGCGACCCTGGCGGTGACGGGAAGTAACTCGATGTTGACCACCACCTCGTCCTCTTCCTCCTCCTCCTATTTCTCCTCTTCCTCCTCCTATTTCTCCTCTTCCTCCTCCTCCTCCTCCTCCCTGTCGCTGCTGTAGTCTTTGGTAGTTCCTCGTGGCTTTGGTTAGTTCTCCTTCAGGTAGCCAGGCCGAGGTGAGGTATTCAGACACCTTGGCCTCCAGTTGCCTCTCGAACTCAAGGGTCATGTTGTGGGTCCATTGAAAAGGTGTAGGGGAAGCAGGGTAGATAAATAGTAGTAGTAGTAGGAGGAGGAGGAGGGGAGGTAGTAGGAGAGAAGAAAGAGGAAGCATACTATTATACACCAAACCATATACCCAAATTAACCCAATTCACAAGGAGTATACTGTACTATCAAATCTGTGTTACAACTATCACTGTATTATACCATATGTGTGTATGTGTGTGTGTTTCGATTATTCCTGAACTATCACTGTACCATTTGTGCGTGTGTGTGTGTGTGTGTGTTTCTTGATTACTCCTGCCCTTTATTACATAGAAAACTATTCTTCCGTACCCATCCAGCCAACCAACCAACCCGCCCTCCTTGACCAACCTGAGAGAAAGTACTGACTGTGTGATATTAATTCGTGTGTGTACCCTTGTTGAATCCTATATAGTGAGCTTGTGTTTGGTTAGACCCGCTACTCAGTACACACATACACACACACAAAGAGCTGGTGGTGGGTGTACGGGAAGGGGGTACAGTATTACGGTATAACTTATAGAGGTCGAGTGTGTTGTTGTGTGTGTTTTGTTGCTATAGATCTCTCTCTCTCTCTCTCTCTCTCTCTCTCTCTCTCTCTCTCTCTCTCTTAAGCATCTACCTATCTATATGTTTATCCATCTATCCATCTATCTATCTATTTACCTATCCATCTTAAAATGTCCCTCACAAAATTATTGCCAGATCTAAACACATCATCCAGGCAGCGTTTCCTGAATTCCTGACAGTCGTTGTTTTGGGCGGGGTCTCCGAGGTCGGGCTGGAGGCTGAGGGTAAAGAGGGACACAACCAGCCTAGAGGTCAAGAAGTCTAGCTCATTTCCAGCCCTTTTCGTCTCCAGGGCGGCCTCACATAGCACCCAGGACGTACAGAAGGAGGAGGAGGAGGAGGAGGCGTAGGAGGAGGAGTAGGAGGAGGAGGATAGAGGAAGGGAAGGAGTAATAGAGGAGGGGGAAGTAGAACATGATAAATGAAACCAAGAAGACGACGGGAAGGAGGAGTAGGACTGTGATGGTGTTAATGATAAGGAGGAGGATAATGAGGAGGCTTGAGAAACTTCAGAATAAATGCTGGGAGAAGGTGGAGAAGGAGAAGTAGAATAAGTGGATGAAGGTGGAGAAGAAGGAGAAGTAGAAAAAATGAGAGGATGAGAGAAGAGATAGGAGAGGAAAGATGAGGAGGAAAAGCTTGAGATATCCTCGTCGAATCGTCCAGCCATCACCGCCATGTTGACATTACCCGTTCCCATCACCTCGTTCTCAACCACATTCACATTTTCTATCACGTTGTCGTTCTGGTTGTCATTGTTGTTGTTGTTGTTATTATTGTTGTTGTTGTTGTTGTTATTGTTGTTGTTGTTGTTGACGGCGAGGTTGATGATCATTTGCACCAGAAGGACAGTGAAGGATAGAAAGTTGAACATTGAGAGTTGGTCGGGAGGAGAGGCGGGAGGACAGTTAGATTTCTTATTATTTCTCCGTCCCTCTATCACTCTGGCCGTTGCTACGTTTTCTTTTCTGATGACGATTTTCTTGGCCTTTATGTTTATATTTTCTACTCCTGCCGCTATCATCATTGTTGTGTCTATTTTTCCGAAACCTACTTTATTTTCTTCCGTCTCTTTTGATCTGACACTTTCTCCAGTAATATTTCTCTTGCTTCTATCTTTGGAAATGTTGTGTTTCTCGTTTTCTTTCACTTTCCACAATTCCTCGTTGTTTCCTTTTCTTGTATTCCATCCCTGCTGGTCGTGGCTCTCCAAAAATGACTTAATACGAGCTGTGTGGAGTGTGAGATAGGGCATGGCGAGGCTAAGGTAGGGTGTGGCTAGGTTATTGTTAGGAGCTGATGAAATGAAGTAAGGAGTGGGCGTGGCTAGGCTGTGGTTAGGCGTGGATGGATTGAAGTAAGGAGTGGGCGTGGTTAGGCTGTGGTTAGGCGTGGATGGATTGAAGTAAGGAGTGGGCGTGGTTAGGCTGTGGTTAGGCGTGGATGGATTGAGGTAATGAGGGGGCGTGGGCGTGGCTAGGCTGTCATTAGGCGTGGATAGATCGAGGTAAAAAGTGGTCGTGGGCGTGACTTGGTGACTACATGTGCACAGATATACCAAGAGCACGAGAAGTTGGCCCTTGTAGTACGTCATGCTGTAACGCAGATGTCAACACTCTTTGCACAAATATAGGACCCGAAAGATGAGGAGGATTATAGTTTGAAATATCTATATGGAGGTGGTAGTACTAAAACCATTATCATTGTATTCCTTAACAGAGTTTCATTTAGCTTATCTTAATTCAGCAAGCAGGCAAAAAGATGGAGGGACTTGTTCAGAACAGTAGGACACCATAACACACGACAAGACATAAATGGAGTGACTTTTAAGGTATATTCAGAAATAGACTTTAAGCAACCACAAAAAAATGAGATACATTAATTAACTGCACCGTTGGAAAGGCGACGACATGTGTTTATGTTTGTTATTGTTGATGTTTTGATTAAGAATTTGTTTCACTCAGCTGGATGATGTTTTATAGCGGTATATTGTTGAATTTTCTCGTCTACACTCCCCACAAAGAACCCAACACACTATTCTTCTCCCTCCGTCAGATCCCTGGAGTCGTCTGGAGGTGCTACTCTCTGTAACTGTGAAGAGAAAGGGAAGGAGACATCAACACACCAACCAGCAGATAAAACCTAACTACTATAATATTTTCCATGGTGAGTGATCAGTGGTGAAGCCGGTGATAATCATGGTAGTGGATCTGCCTCTTTACTGTATGTAGCCCCACTTCATTCCCAGCAGGTGAGGTTCTTATAGTATTTATAACTGTATATTATCAACCTCAGACTTACATATCATGCCGTTTATCAGAAGACTACATAAACCCATTCCTTAAGTTGTGATTTATGAGGCTGTTAAGTGTGGACTATTAGTCATGGTAGCGGTATCCAGTCGTTCTCTATGTAAGTCTGAACTCTGGAACGGTATTATCCTAAACTTCCTAAAGTATGCTTAGCTATGTTCAAGTGTCGTGCAAGTTAATGAAAATTGGCACAAGTATATTGTCTCATTTAAACTTAAGAAGTTGAACTGTGTTAAAGTGTGGGTTATAAACACATGCACTTGGTATCCTCTGTACATAAATTATTACTACTTACTGTATTTAGTTAAAACAAGCATTGGGCTTCGCCCACCACGGCTACGCCGTGGGTGCTTTTGCCTGCGGCGCTGCTTGCTCCGCTCGCACCTCACTGCACTCGGCCCCCTCTCGCCGCTCTCTTCGCTCGCCGCATCCCCCGTCGTTTTTTAATAATTAGTTTTTTTAATATCTATATTTTTTTATATATATATTTTTTTAATTATTTTTTTGGGGGGATTATTTACTTTTTTTTTTTTTTTTTTTTTTTTTTTTTTTTTTTTTTTTTTTTTGTCGTCGCTACCGCCACCGCCCAGCCGCCGCCGCCGCCGCTACCGTCGTTTTTTAATAATTATTTTTTTTAATTATTTATTTAATATTTTTTTTTAATAATTTTTTTGTATAATTTTTTTTGTAATTAACTTTTTTTTTTAATTATTTTATTTTATTTTTTATTTTTTTATTCTTCGTCGCCGCCGCCGCCCTGCCGCCGCCGCCCCACCGCCGCCGCCGCCGCTACCTACCACCCACATCTTACCTACCTACCCACCCACCCACCCACCTACTACCCACCTATTACCTCTTTCCTACCACCCACCCACCCACCCACATCTGTTAATACTTATCTCTGCCAAATATAAAGGGCAATGTCTCTTGTATCTCTGGGGAATAGTGAAGATGAAACATTTTATCTTGGAATCGTTAAAAATTGAAAAAAATGATTGAAAAAATGAGCGTTTTTGAAAGTTTGAAAAGGTTGCAATTTTTAATATACATTGATGATTGATGATGATTGATTGATGATGATTTATGATTATGATATCAGTGTAGAATAAATTAGACACATATAATATTGAATCAGTGCATTGTACTTTGCTGGTGACGATGATAGGCCTATTATTATAATGTGTTGTATTGTACGGTAATGCTGTACTATACCGGACGCATATATCCCCTACCGGATATTATTATAGTGGTGTTAATAAGACATTAATGTACTGAGTACAACACGCTACTGGCAGTCTGACATTTTCTTGCTCCCCCTAAAGAATCTTGTAGACTGCTTAAATAAAGGATCTTTTTCCAACTTAGGTAGCCGTATTATACACATGTGGATCCTGTGATATTCAAATAGAACATACTGAATCAAAAGGTTGAACTCGGTTAACATGGCGATGGTGGTATAGTGGTGAGCATAGCTGCCTTCCAAGCAGTTGACCCGGGTTCGATTCCCGGCCATCGCAGTGACAAATTAATTTTAGACGGCACCTTACTACCTTTATAATACCTTAATAATCAGCGGAAACAGAAGTAACCGTGTAGTCATGTTTAGGTATTTAGTTGTATTCTTATTATGTTGTGGAAGGAGCGGTCGGGAGTATAGCCTACAGTTAGAAGGGGCCTGCTGCTGGTGGGTGGGATGGAGTAGAGTGGGTGACGTGTGGTAATGATATCTGCAGGCTGGTTAGCCTACACACACATACACACACACACACAGTTCGTGATTCCATATGTAAAGGGATTTTAATTACATAACTTGGTATACTTTACTGTTTATACCAATAAATTACCTGATAATCGCCTTGACATAGTAGCATCGAATGTGAGAGACAGGAATGCATTACTCAAAGGACTTAATTAATGCTTTATTGACTACTTTAGGTACTTCCTGGGTGGGTTATATATGTCGTATTTTGATATTGACTACTCTAGGTTCTAGGTGGGATAATTATATATACTGTATATCGATATGGTGTCGGTGGCAAGTTGGCAACCCCGCGAGGGAGGTGGAGACAACCAACCAACCAACCAACCAGCCAGTCCCCCCGGTAGCTGGAAGTTTGGCTCTGGCAGGTTCTCGCACAATCTCGCCAGTCACGATAATTTAGTTTCCATGACCACAGTTTGTTATCAGGCGATGGTGGTATAGTGGTGAGCATAGCTGCCTTCCAAGCAGTTGACCCGGGTTCGATTCCCGGCCATCGCAAAGTATCTTTTAGCCATTTTATATTTTCTTGAGATAACTTCCTACGAGGCAGGTCAGGAAAATGTGTTAAAGTCCAGCTGTAGTGCTTCTAATTCCTCCTAAATTAGGGATCTGTTATGTAACCTTGTTTGGAGGAACCAGTAGACCCAGTTTCCCCAACAACAAATGCCCCATTAAAAGAAAAAACACAAGGAACTTTTAGAAATATATCTTCACTACCCACCACCACACATGTTCTCTACCCACCACCACATATTTATATCTTCACTACCTACCACCACATATCTTCACTACCCACCACGACACATGTTCACTACCCACCACACATGTTCACTACCCACCACACAACTTCATTACCCACCACACATTTTCACTCTCCTCCAGTGCCACCACACATGTGGCACTATAAGGTGTCTGTAATGTTCACTATCCTCCACACACTTTCACTACCCATCACACATGTTCACTGTCCCCCACCACACATCTTCAATACCCCCACCACAGATCTTCCCTAACCCCCCCCACTACAGATCTTCACTCCCCCCCCACCACAGGTCTTCACTACCCCCCACTACAGATCTTCACTACCCCCCCCCACCACACATCTTCAATACCCCCACCACAGATCTTCCCTACCCCCCCACTACAGATCTTCACTACCCCCCCCACCACAGATCCTCACTACCCCCCCCACCACAGATCCTCACTACCCCCCCACCACAGATCTTCACTACCCCCCCCACCACAGATCTTCACTACCCCCCCCACTACAGATCTTCACTCCCCCCCCACCACAGGTCTTCACTACCCCCCACTACAGATCTTCACTACCCCCCCCACCACACATCTTCAATACCCCCACCACAGATCTTCCCTACCCCCCCACTACAGATCTTCACTACCCCCCCCACCACAGATCCTCACTACCCCCACCACCACAGATCTTCACTACCCCCCCCACTACAGATCTTCACTACCCCCACTACAGATCTTCACTACCCCCCACCACAGATCCTCACTACCCCCCACTACAGATCTTCACTACCCCGCACCATAAATCTTCACTGCCCACCACACATCTTCACTCACCCGAAACCAAAACTGCACTCCTCCCTTCATTACAATTATTATTACGTGTCTGTATTTCAAAACACTGACTATAAATATGATAAATAACGTACTATGTGTTATGCGATGGTGGTATAGTGGTAAGCATAGCTGCCTTCCAAGCAGTTGACCCGGGTTCGATTCCCGGCCATCGCAATTTAAAGTTATGCTAGATATTATTTCACTACAATAACAATTACTAATACACGGTAAAATTAAGGGGAAATGTTCGTAAGTGTTGGTAAATCGAGAGCAAATTGATTTATTCCTCCAAACTAATCCAAGCAACGGGATAACATTATTTTTGTTAGTTTGGTCCTGTTTCGTGGCAAACTTTGGAGGCACTCTACTGAACAGAAAGTATACTTACTATTCCTTTAAACCTTGAGTAAAAAATATAATAATTGAAATTTTCCTTGAGCCTGATAGTCCTTACTTATATTTTATGTCGCGAAGTGGTAAGGTGAGGTGCAGGGAGAGGTGATTTTTGCTTGTCATTTATTTGGAAAGTGGCACACGCACACACACACACACACACACACACACGATGAGATACCTATTAAGGGAACTCTCTACACTTTTATTTACAGGCCTCATATATCTGAAAGGCACCTCATCCACCTCACTCATTCGGCGGGAGAGGGCCTGTGACAGTTACCTCACTCATTTGACGGGAGAAGCGCAGCCACCTCACTCATCTGACGACCCATCTCCCTCATTCGGCGGGAGGAACACCACGAGATTATAATATATAGCCACTTGACGCACCGGACTGAGGGAAGGAACCAAGGGAGGAGGAGCTTCGTGGTTAAGGAAATACAGTACTCCACCACCACCACAACAACAACCCAACAACAACAACAACAACATCCACTACAACTATATACCAATGGGGACCTCACTCCACCACACCTTCCTGACTCCCTGGACACACGGCCCCTCCTTGCCTTTCCATCACCATCACCACCAGGCAACTCAAGGGATGGCACCACCAGCAACAACAACAGATAACAATGGGAGGACAAACCACTATGAACGTTTATCCAATAATAATAATAACATTGCTCGTCGTCTCGCTCACCACCTTCCTCATCCTCCTCTAGCTCCAGGGATGATGAGAACAACATATAATAGGAGAGAACACAACAACAACAACCCCCGCCATCGTTTGATCAGCAACAACAATAACCACCACCACCACCACAACAACAATATCATCATGTCACACCACGACCCTCGGAGACAACAACGACAACAGATGAGGAAGGCAGCAGAGAAGGTACCAATGGAGGTGGTACAACTGGTGGGAAGTGCTGTACAGGGGGTCTACTCTCACTACACCACCACCACCACTACTACCACCACTCCTCGGCCACCAGTCATATGGTTCCCTAATCTCAGCACAGGTACCTTATCTATTTATGTACACTAAACGTGAGACTTGTGGTTAAATGGATGTTTCGCCTCTCTTTCTGTGTGTGTGTGTGTGTGTGTGTCTCTTGTAATTAAAATAGTACACGAGTGATATATGTTGTTTGAAAATTGATATAAGCTTTCATATCTTTTAGTAATAAAATGCAGGATGATAATTATTATTGGTTGGAAGGAAATCTCTACATTCTTAACACACACACACACACACACACACATACACATACACACACACACACACTCAACACATAAAATGCACATACACACACTTTCTTTCTCTCTCCCCCTGCAGAGTGTGTGGATGATACTGGAGGAGTTAAAGGCAGCAGTAGTAGTAGTAGTAGTAGTAGTGGGTTCAGTACCTTCAGCTTCCTGGCCATGGTTGTGTCTGTGGCCAACCTTGTGTCCCTCATCGCCTCCAACGCCAACAACAACATCAACAACAACAATGATAACAACAACATTAACAGTGACAGTGTACAGGTGATTTCCAATTATTACTTCTTTTTTTTTCCTTTATTTATCTGTGCTTGCTGTTCGCTTGATCCATTCTGCTTCCTCTAATAAGTGTATAAAATATGCTTGTGGCCTAGTAAAGTGTAATACCTCCTTAATATTTAAAACAAAAAAAACTCGTCTGTGGTCTTGAACGAATTCATAAGAGACAACCTTTTAATCTCACAGGATATGATTGGTTTTGTTTATTATGATATAATTTGTTTTGTTTATTATGATATTCAATGTTTCAGGCTGGTAATGAAGACAACAACAACAACAACCTCAACTTACTCACCATGATACAATTTGCTGGTCGCCGCCGCCGCCGTCACTCCTCACCCGTCACCGCCACCACCACCACCACCCAGCCACACCCACCTGACACCCTTGAGGACGTGGCTGCCTCTGTGGGCTTCTTGTTCTTGCAGGCGTGGGTGAAGGGGACGCAGCAGGAGGTCACGTCATCATTCACTCCTCGGTTTACATTTAATACTTCTCCTCTTTACTCTCCGTCTTCTCTGCATCCTCTTTACTCTCCGTCTTCTCCTGTTTCTACCTTGAATGTCTCCCTCTCGACATCTTTATCTCACTACTCCAATCTCCGTCTTTCCACCCACGAATCTTCCGTCAATCATTTTTCCTCCCATGCACTTACTCCCTCCAATCTCTCCACCACATCATCATTTCAACCAGTGGGTGCTGTAGAGGGCCTGCAAAAGGGAAAGGAGGGTGTGGGTTCTGCCGTAGAGAGGCTGCAGAAGGGAGAGGGGAGTGTGGGTGCCGCGAACTGCCTGCAGAAGTTGGTGTGTGAAGCCAACCGTGAGAGTAGTCGACTGGGTACACTTGGCGAGGATTTGGCAGAGGTACTCAGGTTAGTCACACAAATTATAACACCATTTTATCTTCAACTTATAATCAATCAATCATCAATGTATATATTAAAAATTGCAACCTTTCCAAACTTTCAAAAACGCTCATTTTTTTTTTTTTTTTTTTCAATTTTTAACGATTCCAAGATAAAATGTTTCATCTTCACTATTCCCCAGAGATACAAGAGACATTGCCCTTTATATTTGGCAGAGATAAATCAATACCTATAGCTAAGCTTCTGTGTTTCTGTGATAGTGTGAGTCTGGTGGAGGCGCTGCTGGAGGGAAGGCAGGAGGGGTGGAAGGCGACCTTACTCCGTGCTGGCGGCCGTGGGCGTGCTGGTTGGGACTGTGACGCCACCTATCATTGCCACGACTACTAAACCTAACCCACCCATTTATTATACTGGTCTAACCATTTCCACCCACACCCACTAAATCCTTTACTGTGTCACAAACTGTACACTCAACCACGTACTGTCCTGTAAGCTGCTCTGATATAAGTATAATGATTCCCTCACACACACACACACTTATAGCTCTAAACCCAATCACTTTAACACTTACTACCCATATGTAGATATTGTCAATACTATAGGCTAAAATACTGACTCTTTCTCATGTTTATTTAAGACTGGTATTTGGTTTTCTTGTAACTTGTATAACTATGTCATTGTAGTATGATCCACATTTGTTTCATGAGTGTAGGAGTCACATAAACCTCAATTTCGCCCTAGAGTATAAATTATTATTATATAGTACGGTATGTCCATATAGGTAGATGGGATGTAGAGTATATAAAGCATTGTGTGAGTGAGTGAAGTGGTGCCTTGTGTTTGTACAGTTACGGTATAAGGATGGTTGACTCCACTACTGTACTCTGATGTAAACTTCACTACGGCCTCTGCACCCAACCCTAGGAGTATCGATACGCTACTCTGAACACATTATTTGGAGAGAGAGAGAGAGAGAGAGAGAGAGAGAGAGAGAGAGCAGTGACCTGGGAGATTGCTACTGCCAGTAAGCACCCAGGCGAGCACATTTCCCCCTCCCCCTTCTCTCCCTCTCCCCCTCCACCTTCTCTCCCTCTCCCCCTCCACCTTCTCTCCCTCTCCTCCTTGCCGGCTACCACTTTGAGCAAGAATCAAACCTGGCATAGGAGTCTGGACCTTCATTCTCTGACACCCTTCAACATGACATCATTGTATTGCCTCATCAGAATCACTTGGTCCATCTTCATAATATTGTTGTTGGTGTCTGAGTTGTGGGTAAGTGGAGACCATGTTCTTGCTGAGGGTGTGGCCAGTGTTGTCCCTCACTCACCTCCACCGTGGCTCAAGGGAGGAAGGTACCAGGTGGGACGAATAGCTGCAGCCAGGCCGGGTTGGAATGGGGTGCCCGAGGGTAGGAATGGGGTGTCTCAGGGTAGGAATGGGGTGTCTCAGGGTAGGAATGGGGTGACTCAGGGGTGGAATGGGGTGACTCAAGGGTGGAATGGGGTGATGCAGGGGTGGGATGGTGGGACTCAGCCGGGGGGGTCGTACCAAGTAAGACAAGGGTGGAATAGGGCAAATAAACGGTGGTGGTTGTCGGGGAGAAACACACTTGCTAAGCCTTATCCTGGTCCTGGCCCCTGGCAAAACAGCAACAACAACAACAACCCTCTACACACCACCATCATCAATAACAATAACAATAACAACAACAACAATCCTTCACACACCAGCAAGTCGCTTTTTAGTTTCACCTCTGACGTACACGCACCTCATATCAAACATCCCAGACAACAATACCTATTCCCTTCCTTGTCCACCTTCACCAACGAGCACCAAACACAACTGCAGCACCGTCCACGCCCTTCACCAAGACGCCCTCATCCTCACACTCACACTCCTCCTCATCCTCACACTCCTCTTCATCCTCCTCTTGTTGGGCCTCTTGGAAGTGTGATGAGGAGGGGAGGTGTTATGGCTGGAGATGTGCCCCAGGAAGTGATGGATGCTCTCCCTAGGGCTATATCCATGGTGATGCAGGACTATAGTAACCAACACCAAACCACTACTACTACTACTACTACTACTACTACTGAGCCTCCCGTCATCTGGTTCCCGAATCAACACGAGGACTGTGAGGTGAGGGTCAGGTATAGATCACGTATGACCATGATAATTTAAATGCAGTGTGCCATGATATATTTCTTAAAGCTTTATTACTCCTAGACACACACACACACACACACACACACACACATACACACACACACACACACACACACACAAAGCCTTTCTCCATCTTGTATTAATTCTCTCCACGTGTACTAACTCAAGAAACACACACACTCTCTCTCTCTCTCTCTCTCTCTCTCTCTCTCTCTCCAGAACACAGATGGTGGTGGTGGTGGTGGAGGGTTCAGTACCTTCAGTCTCCTTGCCCTCCTCATATCTGGTGTCAATCTGGTGGGACTCCTCGCTAACAACGCCAACAACAACCTCAACAACAACAACAACGACAACAACATCAACAACAATGTCATTCAGGTATAGGTCCGTGTGTGTGTGTGTGTATGTTTTTTTTTTTTTTATAGTGTTACGTGTCTTCTTTGTTTGTTTGTTTGTTTGTTTGTTTTTGTTTGTTTGCCAGTAGTGATTCTTTATCGACTTTACAACAATAGCTTTTCATTCGTTTATTTATTAATTCTTTCATTCCTTATCGTAGCTATATAGTGTCGTTACAAAATTCATTCACATTATATTGTTTCCTTGTTGATATTTTTTTTTTTTTTTTTTTTAATTTCTTCGCTCTTTTTTTTTTTTTTTTTTTTTTTTTGACAGGCTGGGAATGAGAATAACGGCAACAATAACGCCAACGTGTTTACCGCCATTACAACAGCAGCTGGCAAGAAGAAGAGGAAGAAGAGGAGGAGGAGTGTTATGCAGGCAGATGAGAAAAGAGGGGGTGACGTGGGGGAAGAGAAAAGAGGGGGTGACGTGGGGGAAGAGAAGATACTGTTTGATGAAGAGATGTGCTGGCTGGAAGATGAAGATGAAGAAGATATAATTCTCACAGGTAAGGAGGACTGGAGAGAGAGAGAGAGAGAGAGAGAGAGAGAGAGAGAGAGAGAGAGAGAGAGTATACTGAAGACGACAAACATGATGGTATATTTACAAGTACTGTATACTGTATATGAGACAACCCCTGACTAACAACAACACACACACACACACACACACACACACACACACACCACCTACAGGAGAAGAGGTGGCCAGCGTGGTGAGTCTGGTGTTCCTGAGGGCGTACCTGCAGGCAGCGCTGACGGAGGGAGGGGACTCTGTGTGCCTGGGCCGGAGTCTGTGTGTAGCCAACGTTGACGCCTCAGACTGGGGAGACTTGGCTGCTGTCCTCGCTACGGCTCTCAGGTTTATTAGTGTTCACATTGTTTTTTTGTTTTTTTTTTTGTTTTTTTTTTGGGGTGGGGGGGCACGTATTTGTTTATAGTCTGATTTTTTTTTTTTTGGGGGGGCACGTATTTGTTTATAGTCTGATTTTTTTCTTTTTTTGTGGGGGGGGCTGGTGTTTGTTTACAGTCATATCATTTTTTTTTTTTTTTTTTTTGGGCTTGTGTTTGTTTACAGTCTGATCTTTCTTTTTTATTTGGCTGGTGTTTGTTTATAGTTAGCTCATTTTTTTTTTTTTTTTGGGCTGGTGTTTGTTTACAGTCAGATCATTTTGGGGGGTTATTTTGGGCTGGTTCTATATTATATTCCTTTATCTCATTCATTTTACTTTATTTGTTCTTTTTTCTTTTTGTCTTTTCTCTTCCTTTCCTTACATCTCCTTCCCTGTTTTTAATTTCATTGTTTTCCCCTTCCTTTCTTCTTCTTCCCTTCCATTTCTTTTCCTTTTCTGTTCTGTCAGTGAGACTTTTCCATTCCTTTCCCTTCCCTTCCATTTCTTTCCCTTTCCTGTTCTTTCTTTCTGACTCTTCCTCTAACTTCCTTTCCATTCCCTTCTCGTGTACAGGAAAGAATAATAGTACGACCCAATACACGTCAATTTTAAGATGTTTCAACTTAAATGTTTCTAGTTCCAGATAAATTTCTACTAATTCCAAATACTCCCTCACGAATTTTAATGTAGTATAGCTTTAGATAACGCTTCCCTAGAAAACTATATCCATTCTAGACGAGTTTCTCCCTTTCCCCGTGTGTCATACAGTGAGAGTCATGTGGAGTGGGTGAGTCGCCTGTGGCCCGAGATGAACAGACTGGAGGTGGAGGCAGGTGGTGAGGCAGGGAGGAGGACAGGGGCCACCTACAAGTCCTGCCATCAGTCGTTCCCATGTCCTCCCTCTCTCTGGACCAACCTAACCCATCAACACACCGTCACCGAGACATTGATTCACCTCATCGACACTCAGAGGGACTGGTGATGCATTGTTGTATGTGTGAGGTAGGCTATGGTTTGCTGGTAACACACACACACACACACACACACACACACACACACACACACACACACACACACACACACACACACACACACACACTAGAGTATCTACCATATCCACCTACCTGACACCATTCTTTGGCTTGACCACCCAAGTATAACCTATTCCCGGTGCAGTAGTGGGACAAACACGTAGGTAGGTAGGGAGGCAGTAAGTCACAACACCAGATAATTATTTCCCCCTGAACTAAGCCACAGTGCCGTCACGGATCCTTGCATTGCCTTGTCGATCTTCAGGCATTTTTTGGCTCTTGTGGCACCGTTACTTACTTCTCGTGTGTGTGTGTGTGTGTGTGAGTGTGTGTGTGTGTGTGTGTGTGTGTGGAACGGCTGACTGACACACGTACTACAATAAAGATATGGAACGCAGAGACTTTTATCATCAGTTGCTTAAGAAAGGATTAAACACTAAGCCAAACTCTCCATAGTAACCCCTTCAACAGAAACATTATAAACGCCACGTGTTACTCTTATTTTAATTTATATTTATATTTTACTTGATAAGATATTCCAGCCGCTTATAGACAGACACGTGAACATCAATGTGTACTGGTGTTTGCATTACTGAACTGAATTGTAGACTCATAAACGCGTCATTTTTCTTACTGCTGCATCTAACACTTAAGGAGGAATAGAATTGAGAAAGGGACGGGGAAAGTGTTGCAAAAAGTGACTAAGGTGTTGCAGAGATGTGGTGTTGGTGTTGCAGGAGAGTGATGATAATAATAATGATAGTGGTAGTGATGATGATGGGAAGTAGTATTGAAGCAGCGTGGCACCATCAGCGTCATCACTACTCACCTCACTCCTCCTGGCATATACCACCTGAAACCTTCCTCTCGGGGTCGCCAAGGATACCACCACAACTACCACAACAGCAACAACAACAACAAAAACCACTACCACCACCACAGCTACCACGACAACAACCACCACAACCACCACCACGACAACAATCACCACAACCACCACCACGACAACACCAACAACCACAACAACTCCCACCACCACGACCACCACACCCAGCAGCAGGTAATTCCATACATGCCATCGCTTCCCTTCACGCCCCTCGACCACCTCCACACCCCCGTCTGCCCATCACCACAGAAACACCCACCAGCGTCTTGGCTTCCTTCATCTCCATCATCGATCCACTTGGTATGTTTTGGAGGACGGAGGACGATGGTAGGGATAAGAGACGGAGGTTGATGGTACACACAGGTGGAAGGAAAGACCAGGCGCACACCACCATGGTCAAACCCAACTTTTATTCCTCAATATTCGGTGATGGAGGAATAGGAGGAGGAGGAGGTGGTGGAGAGAGAAGAGGAGGTGGTGGAGGTGGAGAGAGAAGAAGAGGAGGAGGAGATAGAGGATATACGAGACGGAGGGGAATGGTGCAAGGAGACGGAAGAAGAGACACACCACCACCACCATACACACCATACACACCACCCACCACCACGACAACAAGACCCCCATCACCATCACCATCACCATCACCATCACCACCACTCGTGTACTTCCCTGATGGTGGTAGTGGTGAATGTGAGGACTTTGCTCCCTCAGGCTTCAACACCTACAGTTTCCTCTCTTTCCTCTTCTCCGTAGCAAACCTGGTCGGTCACGTGAGTACTCGACCCTGTGGAGATGGGTGTTTTGGTATTTGGGGTAAATATATAGTAGCTTTGCACTTCAAAACAGCAAATGTACAGTCACGAGTAATAGTAATTATCCAGGTCTGCCTCGAACAGCCTTATGGAGTATTAATTAAAGGAGCTTCAGGATAGGCGTTGTAATGAATTGGTTCATTCACTAGTATGTATGATATATGATTCGAAACTTCAAAAAGACCTGGATACTTATTATTACAGTACAGTAAACATCTCTGGTGGTATATAATGCTATTTGACGTGTGAAAATAAATAGGTAAATGCACGGTACTGTATATAATATAACTTTCTACTGGTCTTGTTTATCAGGTCGCCAACAACGTCAACAACAACCTCAACAATAACAATAACAACAACAACGATAACAACAACAACCTGGACAACATCAACTTAGCCAACAGCAACTCGAACATAAACAACGACAACACCGTCACTATTCCTCCAGCCATGGGTAGACGGAGGAGGAGACAAGTGCAAGTATTTATTTCAGTTTTATATTCTTGTCTTCCACCTCAAGAGAGAGAGAGAGAGAGAGAGAGAGAGAGAGAGAGAGAGAGAGAGAGTGGGAAAATAGTGACTGGAACAACGGGTTTTGATAAGGCTATTAATTAGAGAAGGAATCAAAATGAAAATACTTGCATCAACCATAACTAATTTTCGTTTTTTGTTGTCCTTTCCTACAGGTCCAGTGTGAATGGCGGTGTGGGAGAAGAAAAAGAGAGGAAGGAGAAGAAACAGAATAAGAAAGAAGACTATTTAAGGGAATGGGAAGCAAAGCACAACCCGGACCTCAATTTTATACCGAAAGAGGAGAAGACGACGACGACGAAGATGATGGAAAAAGACTCGAAGCAATGGAACACAAAACTTAACATGGAGGAGGAAGAGGAGAAGGAGGCAAAGGTTGAAGAGATGAAGGAGGAGGTGGAGGAGGAGAAGGTGGAGGAGGAGGAGGAGAAGAAGGTAGAGGAGGAGGAGGAGAAGGTGGAGGAGGAGGAAGAGAAGAAGGTAGAGGAGGAGGAGGAGGAGATGGAGTGGGTAGTCTCATTAGTGTCGCTGGATTTCCTGAAGGCGGTGAAGGTGGCACTGCTGACCCCTGACCCCGCCTGCACTCTGAGGAACATGTGTGAGGTCAACATGGCGGCGGTGGGCAGAGGTCACTATGGCTACGTCTTGGCTGAGGTCATCACGTGAGTATTGAAGAGTGGTTGATCAGTTTACAGTAGTTGACCCGTTTGTAGTTTTTCACAGAGGGTTTATCAAAATTTATTTCTTAATACATTTACAATATATATATATGCTACTTTCAGACACACAAGTTCTTTAGTGTTTCTTTCGGGAAAATGTTCAAGGTATTGTAGTACATCGAACAATAGCTGCATATACGAGTAAAGAAATCATGTGTAATTTTGTAAACATTCGGAGAACTTAAAGCGAATTCGTGAGTCTCATTTCACCAATATAATTATGTGGTGGCGACTCATCTGCTGCAGGTGGTGTGGTGTGATATTCAGAATGTTGATGAAATTGTCCAAGAAACTGACTATGTTGTTTTTGTTGTCCTGTCGTTGCCTACAGTCTGGCGTTTGTGGAGTCTTACCCTCGACAACCCCCGCCAGTGGAGGATGTGGCACTACTTGAAGCTGGGGCCCAGGGAAGGAGGTTAGAACGTGGACCTGGGGAGAGGCTAGAACGAGACCCAGTGGAGAGGCTTGAAGGGGGATCCATGGAGAGGCTAGGAGGAGCCGGGGAGAGGCTAGGCGGCGGCAACTGCAGCTTTCTTCATCCTTCTTGTCCTGACAACTCCTGGCTTCATCTCACCTCATACCTTGACCTCACTGAAGCCTTCCAGATCTATTTCTCTCAGACGATGAAGGAACACGACCTTGGACTTACTGACCTCAACACTCTCATAGGTCTGACCCTTTCCTCCTCTGGGTTGGAAGGTCTCTAGAAATTCCTCCAAAATATGCCACGAAACAGATCTACTATTAGTACCAATGATGACATATGTTTTCTGGCATAGTTAGGGGGAGTCAGTAATCCCCCTAAAATCCCCTTTAAAAAAACATTACCGATAAGACAGTGAGTGACCTGAAGCCCTATACGTTTGTTTGTTTTTCCGGACTACTGGCGTCAACTTGAACCCCCAGTAGCAGCAGTCCAGCCATCCAGCCCTCCATCCCGTTACTCCTATAGAAACAATTTAACTACCCAACTGATGCATCGTTACCACCGTCACAAGTGGCTGCCAGAGGGTCAATATGTATGTATGTATGGATGGATGGATGGATATATGTGGGTATGGATGGAAGGATGTGTGTACGTATGTATGGATGGAAGGATGAATTTGTGTATGTATGAATGTATGTACAGTATGTTTGGATATATGGATGGATGTAGGTATGTGTGTATGTATGTAGCTCAGCCCACGTACAGTACTATACACCTTGTTGGCACCCAGCCTACCGTGAGCCGTCAACTCGTCAAGGGAGGTTAATGGAAATGGTTGGCTAAACTTCACCTACGTGTGGTCCGCTCATAAGAATGTGAGCTGATTCTACCTTACGCTGTAGCAGAGAGAGGAGGCCGACTGCTAATACCGAACTGAGGAATATGGAGTAATAATATAACCTCTCTTCCTACTGAACAGATAATGAAGCCTTACAAGTGTGGTTGGTTGGGAAGCTAACAAACAAATACCACTGTGGAATCGACCCAGCAGAGACTTAGATATTTTAGCTGATATCCAAATCCTCCTGTACATCCTTTGGTGTGTAATATTCAGCTATTTATAATTTTGGTCTACCATGTCTCTCGCGTTGTATGTTGTAAAATATTCCATACTTCTGTCCTGTGTGTTGGTGGCTGCCAGTTCTAGTAACGGGACAAACATTACAGAGTTTTTAAGAAGTCATTATACTGTAAACGGCCGCAGTACTTGGTCACACTACATGAAGAAATACAACAACACGCTTAACAACAACAATAACAACAACAACAAGATCAGAAGCATAAATGATATAAAGGAAGAGGAGGGCCTGGACGATCAAGAAACGAAAGAAGATGAAATGAAAGAAGATGTAAAGGAAAAGGAAGAAGTCGAAGAAGAGGAACAAGGAGGAAAGGAAGTGGTGATGCTGGTGGTGGAAGAGAAAAACAACGAGTCTGAACACAACAACAACAAGAAGAAGCAGCATCAGAAGGGTGAACTGGTGGTGCTGGGACGAACCAAACGCTCCAAAAATAAAACCAAGAGGCGATGCGGTGCTCCTGGTTCTGGCGTCAATGTCCTGGCCGTGATGAGCTCCACCATCCTCACCGTCCAACTCATCATCAACATCATCGTCAACACCAACAACAACAACAATAATAACAACAATAACAATAACAACAACAACGACAACAACCGCAACGAGAACATGAACATGGTGATGAACATGAACGAGAACATGAACGACGTTGGAAGGAGGCGCAGAAGGAGGAGACGACGAAGGGAACCACCACCACCACCACCACCACTACCACCACTCTCATCAGACGCCCTTGAGCGGGTATGGTTTCCTGTAGACAATATTGAAGGACTGGTTTCCCCCGCGTTCGTCTCCTTCCTCTCATACCCCAAGTCCCACAACATCAAACGGGCCAACTCCGGAGCCCTGATGAGGGGAAACACGGCCAACTCCACAACACACAGAAATGACCATGGGAGGAGGAATGTCTTGGCCAGCTGGAAGGGCCATAAAGGGGACAGACGCTGCTCATGTCCCAGGCTCAAATTAAGGAGAAATTAAGGTGAATTGAAGGGCTACTGATTCCTCCCCCAAAAAAATTTATACCACGACACAGAACCAAATTAACAAATGCCACGGTGTCCTGTTGTTTGGAATTGTTTGGAGGAATCAATTGTTCCAGATTTACCAACGCTAATATATTACTAACCCCTTTAAGGTACTGAGGTCCATAACATTATAGAGTCTACCTTCGTGATTCTATACCTCTTGTATTAGTGTTGTAGAGTTATGTTTGTGTTGTATAATTTATGTAAGTCTTGTAATATTATACGTAGCTTAGTTGTAGTCAGAGTAATTTTGTATAAACTTTTACCACGATGATGATGATGATGATGATGGGGTTCTGTAATTTGTTTATTATTACCATTATTATTAAACTAGATACAAGTAAAATTTGTGTTAAATAACTCTGCCCTTTTATTTATAGTGTTATCAGTAAGGATGGTTTTGTCTTTTTCTTTTTTCTTTTACAAAACAAAACTATTATGAATGGTGATAATAATAATCCCAGTGAGAGTCGTATCTCTATCATTGTTGTTTAGTACATTATTATGGTGATTCTATAATGCAGAAGATTATTATGGTGATTATATAGTGCAGAAGATTATTATTGCCTTATAAACTTCATACTTGTGCTCGGAAAATAAAAGGATGTTTCATGTTTTGAATGTATTTATTTTATGAAAACCTACAGAGTACATAAAAACACTGCAATTTTAGCCGAAGTAAAATATCGAATATGTCTAGTTTTCCCAGCTAAAGTGTTTAGTGCTTTTGTTTTTGTTTTTGTTTTTTAATAAATAATGGATAAATACATAGTAAAATTGTAAGTATAGTAAGCATAATGAAGTAAATCTCATACAATCTCTGCTATGATATGAAATAAGGAGCCCTGTTGTCTGAAGTAGTGGCAGTGAGGTTGGGATAAATCTCATACAATCTCTGCTATGATATGAGCTAGTGGGCATTGTTGTCTGAAGTAGTGGCAGTGTTTGGCAAGCCTTCCCCTGGACACTGCCTGCTGGAGTAGTCTCATCTGGTCCTTGGTGGTCAACATCCGGGCCACCTCCACCTCAAGCAGGGATATGGCCAGGTTGTCGCTTACCCATGCCACAGCTGATGTCCTGGCAGCTACCCACGCCCTCTCACACACCGCCCATGACACGCACGACGTCCCCACGCTGCTGGTCACCACGCCCTCCAGCAGTGCACGCCACCAGGAGACTGTTGTGTCGTGGTGTTGGTGGTGATGGTTTGAGGATTCGTCTTGTTGGTTCGTTTTGTTTTGATCATCACTATCATTTGGGGTGTTGGTGGGTGTTGATGTCATTGTTATTAAGTCTCTTCTGTGCTGCTTACCGTCAGTTCGAGGGACAATAAGGTCTTTCCTGTTAGAGTATTCATTATTAATTAATATAGCGTGAAGGTTAGTAGTGATATCATTGTAAGGTCTCCATGGTGCGCCGCTGTCATCGTTGTTGTTGTTGTTGTAGTCAGTCTCGTTCCTTTTGGCGCCAGTTTCAGGGAGGTTATGTACAAGTTGGAGCTCCTGAACCCACCGTGAACCCAACCTCCTCCTCCTCATCCTTTTATTACTCCTCCTCCTCCTCCTCCTCCTCCTATTATTATTATTATTCCTTCTCCGGCGACCTAACATGGCCTCATTCATATTCATATTGGCTATATTTACCATCAGGTCGTTGTCATTGAAGTTATTATCATTGTTGTTGTTATTGTTATTGTTGTTATTATTGTTGTTGTTGTTGTCGTTGATACTGGTGATGATGTTGACGACCAGGTTAGTGACGAGGACGGTGCTACTGAGGAAGTTGAGGATCGGGGCTACGGGGTCTGGTGGTGTTTGGTGTTGGTGGCCACAGGAGGAGTCTCTTTGGTCTCTTCTTGTCACTCTACTTTTTTTACTTTGGCCTGATGCTGTAGAGAGAGGGCGGTGGTGGTGATGTGGTGGTGTTGTGGGTGTGAATGTGTGTTGGTGGTGGTGGTGGTGGTGATGTGGTGGTGTTGTGGGTGTGAATGTGTGTTGTTGTTGGTGGTGGTGGTGGTGTTGTGGTGGTGTTGTGGGTGTGAATGTGTGTTGTTGTTGGTGGTGGTGGTGATGTGGTGGTGTTGTGGGTGTGAGTGTGTGTTGTTGTTGTTGGTGGTGGTGATGTGGTGGTGCTGTGGATGTGAATGTGTGTTGGTTGTGGTGGTGGGGAGAAGGCAACACATACTGCACCACCACACCACACACCATCATCACCATTATCACTGTCACCCTGCACCCCATCATGTTTACTTCTGCAAAATGGGAAGTGGTATCAGCTATGTTTAACATTAGTGGTGACTGTATTTTATTTATTTATTTATATTTTCTAAGAGTCAAGATTTTGCAGGCGAATTAGAGACAGCTGAGGGAGAGAATATCAGCAACTTTGCCAACACTACAATATAATGTTTCCTTTAGTGTGTCAACTCAAGTAGTGAAAAATACAATAAAAATAAAAATATATATATTAATTCGAGACGTTGTTATCTGCTCTTTTGTGTGTGTGTGTGTGTGTGTGTGTGTGTGTGTGTGTGTGTGTTTTAGTGACCTCAGAGTAACATTACAATACGAGAAGATAATATAACCTGTGAGTGCATTTAAAGTGTTGTAGTGACAGTAAGGTTCCCATCACAACCCATTCATTTGACGAGTTACAGTCCACGCCCCACGGCTGGTGTGCATGGGGTGTCATCACGTCTGTACGAATACACCGTCACCTCTAAACCCGTCACGTAAAACTAACCAGGATGATTTGTAAGAGATGGTGATGACATGTAAATGGGTCCATGCACTCACTCATGCACTCACTCACTCACTCACTCACTCATGCATCCACTCACTCACTCACTCACTCACTCATGCATTCACTCACTCACTCATGCATTCACTCACTCACTCACTCACTCATGCATTCACTCACTCACTCACTCACTCATGCATCCACTCACTCACTCACTCACTCATGCATTCACTCACTCACTCACTCACTCATGCATTCACTCACTCACTCACTCACTCACTCATGCATTCACTCACTCACTCATGCATTCACTCACTCACTCACTCACTCACTCATGCATTCACTCACTCACTCACTCACTCATACATCCACTCACTCACTCATGCATTCACTCACTCACTCACTCATACAGTCACTCACTAACGCAATACACGAGTGAGTTGGTAGTGCATAATACAATATATACACGTGGCGACAAGTGTATTAAAGTAGCACTAAAACCATAATAAAACCACCCTAAACACATAATAAAACGACACTAAAACTACAATTATTTGGCGGCGCTCAACTCATGACGGGGTAGATTTATACGCTGGATATACATGTGGTGTAGAATCAGGAAGGGTTGGGTTGGGTTGGATTAGAGATCTTATAATTTTAGGGTCTCTAGATTGGATTGGATTGGGTTGGATTGGGTTGGGTTGGATTGGGTTTGGTTGAGTTGGGTTAGGTTGGGTTGGACATGGATTGGATTGGGTTGGGTTGGGTTGAGTTGGATAGGGTTGGGTTGTATGTTTAGGAGTGGTCGTATGTACTATAATCGTACAAAAAAACAACAACAACACTAAAGAGAACAAACAAACAACAACAACAACAACAATCACTTACTCAGTCTCTCTGGTGAATAATATTTAGTCATTCTTTTCTTCCCCACATCCACGAAACAGTTGGCTGCAGTCCTCCTCTTCCTCCTCCTCCTCTTCCTCCTCCTCCCCCTCACGCCCACGTTCACGCCCACGCTGCACCGCCCACTCCAGGTACTGTGGGTTAATGTGCCTCTCCCGGGCCAGGAAGAGAGCAGCCGCCTTCACGCCCACACCGCCCACAACAGCACCCACACCTCCACTCTCTTCCAGTTGTTGAGCCGTCATGCACAGACTGCAATGAACGGTATGTATGTATGTAGAAAATAACACACACACACACACACACACACTACACACACACACACACACATTTTTTTTTTCATCTGACGGTGTTTGTTTTGAGTGTTTAATGAGTCTCTGTTTTAAAAAGTATTCGTGGTTTGAGAAATCGGGATATTACAGGCGTATATTTTAAAATATGAATACGTACGTTTAAAAAGGCCTAAGGTAAACAGAATTAAAGTATTGATGTTTAAAAGAAGTTATATAGAGAGGGTCACACATCTGTATAAATGTCACCGAGTTATTATTAGTTATTACCTGTAGGCGACGCAGACGGGTGATGGTTGTACGAGAGCCTGTTGCCAGAGTTTGAGGAGGGCCACCACTGCCACCAGGCCCCGCCCCTTGGCTCTAGACACGCCCCTCCCACCACCACCACCACCACCACCACATTGCCCCAAGCCTTCTCGTACGTCCTGGCCCTCCTGCTGGTGTTGGTGCTGAAGGGATAGAGGGGAAGTAAGTGGGAGAGTGATAGAGTGGATTGGGATGTACACACACACACACACACACACACACACACAGAGAGAGAGAGAGAGAGAGAGAGAGAGAGAGAGAGAGAGAGAGAGAGAGAGAAAGAGAGAGAGAGGTGTAAATAGACAAACAGAGTGAAATTCCGTGAACACAAATGGGTCACTAACACATCATAATTATATTCCTCACCTTCAAGAATGAGAAACCTCCTTCGTTAACTCCAGTACTCCTGATGTTCCTTCTACGCCTACTTCTGCGTCTGCTACTTCTGTTTCCCCATCTACCACCACCACCACTAGTACTGCTGTTGTCGTTGTCGTTAGCGGAGTCGTGAATTTTAACGGCACTGCTTCTGTTGTTGCTTGTATCCCCGTTATTGCTCTTGATTCCCCTGTTAGTGTCGTCCCTGTTACTGTTGTTATTGTAGGTGATATTCCCGTTGTTGTTGTTGTTGTTGTTGTTGCTGCTGTTGTTGTTGATTCTTATGATATTGTTTGAGGGGTCTGTTTTGGTCCTGTTGCCTGTATAAGTGTTGTGTGTTCCCCTGTTGTTGTTGGTTATTCCGTGACTGTTGTTGGCTCCACCTTTGTTAGTAAGATTTCTGACGGTACTGTTGCTGCTGCTGTCATTGGTGGGGGCGTTGTAGTGGTGTTGGTTGACTACTAGATGCTGACGTAGCTGCAGAAGGCGTTGCAGGCGACGACCCACCATTACCTGTGTGAGACAAGGTGAGATTCAGTAGTGGGTCAGTGTTATATAGGGACTTTGGGGGGTCATTTGAGTTGGTTCAAGTTTTATATATTATTCTTCAAACGATGTGTATTCTCCTGTACAGTTTTAAATCGTCTCGTGTTAGTCCACCATAGATGTATACACACACACACACACACAGCCATATACACACACACACACACACACACAAACAATGCACTTATGTATACCTCATTGTTGCTGTTGGCATTGTTGTTGTTGTTGGCGACGTTGATGTTGTTATTGTTGTTGTTATTGTTGTTGTTATTGTTGTTATTATTATTGTTGTTGTTGTTGACGTTGTTGGCCACGTTGATGACTACGTTAGCGACGGCGAGGGCGAAGGAGAGGAAGCCGAAGGTGGACATACCGCCCTTCTTGATGCATGGACTGTTCTCCTCAGGCACGAATATGATTGGTGGGCTTTTCTTCTTACTCTTCTTTTTCGTCGTCGTCGTCGTCGTTTCAGCTTTTCGTTCCTGGTAGCCTTGGTGGTGTGTTGTTGATGTTCTGCTGGTTGGTTAGTTGGGAGATGAAGCTAAATGTTCCTGTATATATGTCATATTTTCGTTATGTGTTGATGTCCTATTAGTTGGTTAGTTGGGAGACAAAGCTAAAATAATATTCCTGTATATATGTCATCTTTCCATTGTGTGTTGATGTCCTATTGGTTGGTTAGTTGGTTAGTTAGTTAGTTGAGAGATGAAGCAAATTATTCAAGTATATTATGTCATCTATTTGTGGGTGGTAGTCTTAGTTGTGTGTTAATGTCCTGTTAGTTGGGAGATGAAGCAAATTATTCAAGTATATAATTATGTCATCTATTCGTTGGTGGTATATAGCCTTAATTAGTTGTGTGTTGAGTGACTTACCTTACTTGAGGTGTTCGGGGATTCACCAACATCATCCTGTGCATCATACTGCCGGGTAGCAATGGGTGACCTTGGGGTGACCTGACCTTCCTTGATTTGAGCAGTGATTCGACCTTCCATGATGACCTGGTTCGTGACCTAACTTGCGATCTGACTTTCTGTGACCTGATATCCGAGGTGGCCTTCCATGACCCAGTGTGTGTGTCGCCTCCCCGTGCCCCAGGTCGTCTCAGGTCAGTTGTTGGTGTTGTCTGATGGGTCCCCTCCAGGTCAGCGGCACTCATTGACCTCAGCTCCTTCACCAGCTTGAGGATGACCCGCCTCACCTGCTCTGGATCTAGGTCTCCATCCCTCATTGATAAGAGGTCAGGGTCGGGGTCACTTTTCCATAACTCATCCAGGTCACCAACATCCCATACTACTCCAGGTTTGAGGTCACCGTCTCTCTCTGGTACCGGGTCGAGGTCATCTTTCCATATTAGGTCATCTGTCTCTGGTTCAAGGCCTGGGTCACCACTTCCTTCCAAAATAAGGTTGAGATTGTTGTTCCATAATAGGTCAAGGTCAGGTGCGAGGTGGAGATGTTCGAGTGATGGTGACCCAGGGAGGAAGGTCAGGTGATTCCGGGTCAGGTTGGCAAGTCCACTCCTGAAGGCAGCATGGTCGGTGGTATCCCAGGGCACGGAGAAGTCAGCAGAGGTCAGTAAATAAGCAAGGTCACCCATTGAATTAATCTAAAGTTGTGATAATATTAGATTTGGGTTTGGGTATTAATTTTTGGCAGGAAGATGTATGTTTTGGAATATATTTTGGCTGGAAGATGTATGTTTAAGTATTATAATTTGGCGGGAGGATAATATTATATTTGGGTAATATAATTTGGCGGGAAGATGCAGTGTACGTTTGGGTATTATAATTTGGCGGGAAGATGTGTGAGTGTGAGGCTGAGATGTATACAACTTGCGTGTTGTGGCGGGAATAAAATATGAAACCGTCCTGAGGTTGAGATGCGACTTGCTACAATAACAACTGCTTCTGGTAGGGTAACTTAGGCTGGCTGGCTGGCGGACTCGGTGACACACACACACACACACACATACATTATTCTCTCTCTCTCTCTCTCTCTCTCTCTCTCTCTCTCTCTCTCTCTCTCTCTCTCTCTCCTTTCCGACTGGCTGAGTGAAAAGAAAATGAGTGAGGCTTTGTAAACGTGAAGACAGGTATAGCATCTGAGAGTTTGGGTTGGCTGTAAGGGAGGGGGGGGGGATACTGTACATACATACATACATACATACATGCTACTCATTTGTATAACTGTTGAAGGTGTATGGATGGTTGGTTGACTTAGTAGTGGAGTGTACTGTATAATTATTCTCGTATATATGCCTGTGGTTCCCGAGGCGTATTAAATGGTATAGTACCTTCCCTCCTACACACACACACACACACACACACACACACACACCACTCCTCCTAACGGAAACCGAACACACACACACACACACACACACACGCACACACACACACGCCATGACTCTACTCCTCCTAAAGGTAACACACACACACACACACACACACACACACACAGAAGTAGTTTTGGGATTGCTGGTGAAGACTGAAGGTGATAGATAGTGGCTGGGATGGTCAGGAAACAGACAGACAGCATAGGTTGGTAAAGTGTGTGTGTGGGGGGGGTTATGGTTGTTGTTGTTGGTAATGAGAGCTTATATTATCATTATTGGTATCAGTGTGGATGTGAACCTATATTTCCTTTACACTTCATGATGGTGATGACTATAAAACATTAACCCAAAAATGCTATAATGATGATGATGATGATGATGATGATGACTGACATAACTTATCCAAAACATATATGGCACATTATTATTATTTTGTATGTAAGTGTGTAAGTAACGTGTTGTATATATTATTATTACCTTTACAGTCTGCTGGAAATATACAACTTCACAACTAAGGCAACTCTACGTCTGTGAGAAAATTATAAGTCCATCCAGTCGATCCTGATGTTGTCTTTGTCTCTCAACTTGTCCTCTCTGCCTCCACAACCTCTTCTCTCTCCTCCAACCAACCAACACCTTCATCTCTCTCCTTCCTCGGATTCTCCCCCTAACCTCTACTCTGATGATCTCTCTCCTCGCCCACACTCTCTCCCTGCTGGCTTCTCTCCTCTCCCACGCTCTCTCCCTGGCATCTCTCCTCTCCCACGCTCTCTCCCTGGCATCTCTCCTCTCCCACGCTCTCTCCCTGGGTTCTCTCCTCTCCAACACTCACTCTACAACCCCCAACCATTGTCCCTCCTCAACCCCAATCACCCCTATATACGCTCCCTTCCCAACCCCTACTTTGAACATGTCCCAAACCCCATTCCACCCCAGCACCACCACAAACTCCAACCCCACAACCTATTACACCTACATCCACCACTTCTGCCTCTCCGTCGACCCCATACCAAGCCCTCACCTCGGCCCTGTCCCTCACCTCTGGGATTTCTCGATCCCCTGTGTTGGTTCTCGTCGTTGTCGTCGTCGTCTTGGTCGTCGTTGCCTTCTTCGTCCCCGTTGATGGTGGATAGGAGAACTGGGAACGACCACCACAAGACAACAACAACAACGACCACCACCACGACAGCGCCCCCTATCGTGTATTTCCCTGATGGTGAGGGTGGAGGGGAGTGTGAGGACCACGTGGCTACTCAGGGCTTCAACACCTTCAGTTTCCTGGGGTTTATTCTCGGTGTGGTCAACATTGTGGCACAGGTGAGCAGAAGAAAGTACCGTACACACACACACACACACACTCCCCTCTCTCTCTCTCTCTTTCTCTTTCTCTCTTCTCTCTCTCTCTCTCTCTCTCTCTCTCTCTCATCTCTCTCTCTCTCTGTCTGTCTCTCTCTCTCCCTCAACTATGTTATTCCGTCCTTGGGATATAAAATGTAGGGAGTAGGTTGGCACTAAAGAGATACATACATACATACATACATACACCAATAATATCACACGACCACATCATATATTTCCCTTCTTAATTAAATCCCATAAAAATTATATATAAGGTTAAAAATATTGTAGA
>JAWZYT010001631.1:62500-97500 GCA_034508575.1 Petrolisthes manimaculis
GCTTGAAGGAGGAGGACACTGGTGTAGCCCACGTCTTCCTCGAGATATTTACGTAAGTACTGAACCCCAATTTTACGTTGTGTCGTGTTTTGTTTTTGTTTTATTTACCAACACAACCACATTCATGATTAAAATTATCACCATCACCACCAACAACAACAACACCACAAACATCAACATCATTATCACCACCATCACCACCAACATCATCAAAATCACCACCACCACCAACACCATCACCATCATCATAAAAAATCATAATAACATCTCCGTCACTCTACCATACAATAATACTCCTTATAATAATTTATCAGCGAGGCTCTGGTAACTTGGCCCCCTCCGTCTGTGTCCCCGTTGGTGTCTGAGATGATGAGGACTGCAGGGGTTGTGGGACGTGGTGGAGGGGACTGTACCAACACCCTTCTCCTCCTCAACCCGACCATCACCTGTAACGACGATACCTGGGGGCGTCAACAGAGGGAGTGGGAAGACGAACACACTCTGGAATTTGATGATTTGATGGAAGATGAGGAGGAGGAGGAGGAAGAGGAGGAGGAGGAGAAGGAGGACGAAGAAGAGGAGGAGGAGGAGGAAAAGGAGGAGGAGGAGGAGGACGAGGAGGAGGATGTGATAGGATGGTATAGGGAAAAGAAGTAGGAATGGAAGACGAAAAGAAGTAGGAAGAGGAGATAGGGTGAAAGAAGAAACAGATGTAAGAGTGGATGGAAGAAGAAACAGGAGTAGTGGTGGAAGAGGAGATATATAGAGTGGAAGAAAGAAAGGGAGGAAGAGGAGAGTAATGATATAGTTAATAAGCAACTCTTTTTACATTTTGCATTTAAATAAAAGTGGATGAATATGAGCCTTACATATTTATTACCCTGGTATAGATGTGTGCCAATACTGTGCTATTGTTAATTTAATTACAATGTTGTGTGTGTACGTTGTAGTCTGTCTCTACTGGGAGTTATAGTGAGTCTGTCAGGAAAAATGAGAGACGAATATGACAATAATTCATTTTATTATTAAATAGAGAATATACAGTATTATATTATTAATATTATTGTGTGTGTGTGTGTGTGTGTGTGTGTGTGTGTGTGTGTGTGTTGGGGGTCAGGTAGAACAGGAGGCTGGATACTTGAGTTCACAATCACCTCCGTCAGCGCCCACTTCAGCAGCCTCCATCAGGAAGTCTGGATTCACTCCCTGAGAAACACACAACACACAAAAGTTCAGTTGATAAGGAAATATTATGGCAGCAAGTAATGGGAATGAAAAAATCCACATCCAGTTTGGAAAGATTTAGAATAAATCAACAAACACTCCTCTAGATGTTCTTGATAAACAAACCTGGAAGTTGACGAGGGTATGAGCTGCTGCGGCGACTCCAACGTCACCCATGATAGCGGCCAGGCGGGAGGAGGTGACGGCAAGGGCAGCGGTGGTTCTACAGACGTGACGGGCCATGTACCAGGGGTCTTCCTCAGCCACCAACTCACTCCACATGTCTATCAAAGCCGCCGCCGCCAGTACCGCCTCATTCACCATTCTGTCACCTTCACTCTCCCCGCCACACGACCCTGAAAACACCTCACATTTCCCCTCACCACACGACTCTGAAGACCCCTTACATTTCCCCTCACCACACGACCCTGAAGACTCCTTACATTTTCCCTCACCACACGACTCTGAAGACTCCTTACATTTCCCCTCACCACACGACTCTGAAGACTCCTTACATTTCCCCTCACCACACGACTCTGAAGACTCCTTACATTTCCCCTCACCACACGACCCTGAAGACTCCTTACATTTTCCCTCACCACACGACTCTGGTGGAGACATCTGGTGGCTGGCGTGGGAGTCATTATTGCATTCGTCTCCGTTGCAGCCCAAAAGATGCTCACAACAAGAGTCAGAAGTTGATTTTAAAGTGAAGTTTTTATTATTGATGTGATCGTCTTGAGCACCACCACATGACGCCATCAGAGACCTCTTGCGGCGACGACGGCTGGAGTTATTGTAGTGCTGGAGGCGACGGAGGTTACGGTGGACTGAGGTACGCATCTGATTGAGGTGTTGGAGGCGTCTACCAGCCATGGCCATCGCTGTGTTGGTGTTGGTGGAGGACTGGGTGATCTGGGCCTTGGGAGGGGGGGGGGGGGGTTAGGATGTGTGGTGGAGTAGGGGAGTAGAAGGTTCGGTGGGGTACGGTTTGGGGGGGGGGGCGGATTAAAGAGAGAAAGAGAGGGTGTTCAATGTTCACATGATAAATATATATACGTACACTACAATATAAACTATGCCTGGTTTATGTTGAGATAATTATTGTTATTGTTGTTATTATCATTGTTGTTGTTGTTGTCGTTGTTAATACCCTGCAACATAACCTAAATTACCTGGTTGATATTGAGATCATTATTGTTATTATTGTTGTTATTATTATTGTTGCTGTTGTCGTTGTTGTTGATGTTGTTAGCGACATTGATGACGGCGTTCACGATGTTGAGGACAAACCCAAGGAAACCAAAGGTGGAGAGATGACTACTGGCAACACACTTAGTACCATCCTCCTCCTCCACCAACACTACAGGCAGATCGTCCACACCACCACCACCTCTGCTACCTCTAGATAAAGTGGATAGCATGGAGTGTTTATTAGTATTTGTGTGTGGGTGTGGGTGTGGGTGTGTTTATTATGTGTGTGTGTGTGTGTGTGGGTGGGTGGGCGTCTGCTGCTGCCTCTAGATAAAGTGGATAGCATGGAGTTATTATTATTTGTGTATGTGTGTGTGTTTATTATTTGTGTGTGTGTGTGTGTGTGTGTGTGTTGCTTTCTTGTCTGATGTGTGGACGAAATCCATCTTAATTCCCTCTCTTCACTTACTTCCTCTTCTATGCTTCCTTCCCTCTCTTCATCACACATTCACTTCCCTCTCCCTCCCTTCCCTTACTCCTTCGTCTTTCCCTCTCTTCTTCACTCACTCATTCTCACCTCTCTTCTTCACTCATTCACTCCCTACGTCTCTTCCTCACTCACTCACTCACTCCACAACTCTCTTCCTCACTCACTCACTCACTCCATACTTCTCTTACTCACTCACTCACTCCCTACGTCTCTTCCTCACTCACTCACTCACTCCCTACCTCTTTTCCTCACTCACTCACTCACTCCCTACGTCTCTTCCTCACTCCCTACCTCTCTTCCCTTTTCTGCTATGTATACTCACTTCCTCTTCTTTGCCTTAGTGTTGTGTTGTTGTTTGTGTTGTCCCCTGAAGAACCTGGTGTAGCCTCCCTTCAGAGCTGCCATATCAGGAGTCACCATCACCTGTCGTCGCCATCTGACCCAGGAATACATGCAGTTAATTGGACACGTGTGATTCAGGACACACACACACACACACACACACACACACACACACACACACACACACACACACACTCTGATATATTTCTAATACTCCTGTAGAAAGGTCAGTGATTTCCCTTACCTCTTTGTAATCCCAGAGGCGAGGTTGTCCCTGTGGAGGTGCAGAAGGAGACTGACATCGTGTGTGTATGCCTGTAGGAAGGTGTTGGTGAAGGCAGCTACCTCCCTCCTCATCACCGTCGGGTACAGAAGAGGGTCCGAAGTGGCGCTAGTGATGTTGTTACGTACCGGTACAGAGGGAAGGACAGGGAGTGGTACCATCATAAAACACACACACACACACACACACACACACACAGAATAAATATATGAATAGATAAACAATTAAGTTAGGTATGATATGAACTTTATAATGACGGCTATTGTGACCCCCTGTGATTGTGACCCCCGGTGATTGTGACCCCCTGTGATTGTGACCCCCGGTGATTGTGACCCCCGGTGATTGTGACCCCTTGTGAGGTTAAGGTTTCGTTACATGTGTGGGCCTCGCCTCACTGACTGACTCTCTGACTCTCTCCCAGGCGGTGTTCCTGTGGACTGAGTGTGTGTGTGTGTGTGTGTGTCGGGGTGTAGGGTTATGGGGAAGGGAGTACGGGGGGGGGGGCTCGGACTTACTCAAACACACACACACACACACGTTAGGTTACCATTTTGCTCCTTTTCTACAGTCCCCCTTGTGATTCTTTGCCCATTTTCTACACGCCTGTCTTCCTACGCGACGTGACACTTGAAGACACTCCATCACACACACACACACACACAGACGCACATTTGACTTGACTCCCATAACACCGATCTGTGTCTGTGTGTGAGAACTGTTGACTTTGAGGCGAACGTCAGTGGAGGTAAGGTGCAGTGGAAATATGGAGGTTGTTTCTGTTTGCGAGTGTTGGACAATATTTACGCTAATTAGTTGACTGAGGACACTGTTACTTCTTCTTCCCTTTCTTCAGACAGGTCCTGGTATGGCTGAGGAGGCGGTGTGGTTGTCATTGTTATTGTTGGTTTGTGTGGTGGCTGTTAGTGTGGTGGACTCGGTCGTCGTCGTCAACTTTACCACCTTCGAGTCACAACTGGAGGCGGCAGTGACTAACCTCTCTTTCCCAGGTACGGCACAGTCCCTCACGTCAAGTAAGAGATGTACATTTTCCTGGTGATGAAATTTGGTGAGCATTAAACTAAGGAGAAAATATCTTCATCTCAATATTCTCAGGTATCACCAAAGGCGGCGAGCTCCTGCTGCAAGCGCCCGAAGAGGAGATACGAAGGAAGATGCAAGAAGTGTTAGCCCGGGCGAGGAGAAGAGACAACGACGACAAAAATAATGGAGAAGGTTTCATTTTGCAGAGAAATATACTCGGTGGAGGTGTAAGAGAAGATGAAAACACAACAGAAGGGAGTCAGAGGAAAGGAGGAGGAGTAAAGTGGAGGCACGGACTGCAAGGGGGAATGGAAGACGAAGACGCAACAGAAGGGATGAGTGTTGTGAATGGATCAGGAAGTAGACGTATGAAGCTACATAGAATGATGCGTCGCTCCTCCTCGTGTCCCGGCGGTGTTGGGTCGTATGGCTTCAACTCGTACAACTTCCTCACTTTTTCTCTTCAGGTTTTCAACGGCGTCATCAATGCCATAAACCGCATCAATAACAACAACAACAATAACAACGACAACAGCCAGAATAACATCCAGGTTAACACTGATCAGGTCTCCAGCAACTCCAACAGTGCCAACGCCGTGTTAGTTATAATACAAGACGGTAAACGTAAGCGGAAGAAGCGCCACCACAACAACATTAACCACCACACGTCCTGTCGCTTTTCCAACGGCACCAACAATAACAACAACAAAGCCACCATTGCTATCACCGCCGCGGCACTCACACCCATTCTTCGAGAGTTTGCTGACACTCACGCCAGGTTGAGTGACACTTGTCGGCCCCTACACGTGTGCCGTAGTGTGAGGAGGGTGTCGGCGGCTGTGGGCTTCCATGCTGTTATCTGGAAGTCATCAGGAGTCAGGTTTTCCATGGCCAAGGCTCCGTGTGAGTTGATCTTTCCACAATGCACCTCCTTCACCCACCTGATGGAGTGATAAAGGGATAGTACAGTACTGGCAGTGTTGGTAAATATTGAGCAGCTGATTCCTCCAAATTATTATTCCAAGCAAAGACACACCATTATCTTTTGTCAATCTGGTCCTGTTTCCTGGCATAAATGGGAGGAATCAATGCGCTCCAATGTACCATATATCATCATCATCATCATCATCAACTTGTTATATCCAGGGTCTACAGTATATATATAAAGCTAACGGAATGTTCAGCTACCGTCACTATAGACAATTTAGTGTTCCTACGCCTCACTCTTGTCTGGTTTGGTGACTCCGTAATTATAACCTTGAACAGAGTGTAATTTATGTACCTCACCATCCATGTCGTTTAAGACCTAAGCTGGAGCGTCTTCTCCCAGTTCCTGTCATGGGGAGGAGCATATCACACGAGCCACACATTTTCATATACTGTAGTGTATATACGTTCTCTGGCCAATACTAAGATTTCTTCCGTCCTATCCAGCACTGTCAGCAACTACCCGGCACATGTATAGGCTACTATCAACATTACAAACTACTTTACTATATATAGTGAACTACGAACGAACCATTATATATCCTACAAACTATACCACAGTCTGACACTACATAGGCCTACTACCTATAAACTACCACAATCTGCCACTATATAATTTGCTTCTATGTCTATATTATTGCATCATCATTCTCTGCATTTTGTCCTGTTGATTATTACTACTGGCGCCACTTGTCAACATGATGAAGCTTATGTGTTGCAGAAGATACAAGCTGAACTGCGTGATATGTCTCAAAGATTCCTCAGACAACAACAGCAGGAGGAGAGAGAGACACCAACGGGACAGGACGTGAGAGGAGGGGAAGAAACACGAGATGGAACAGAGTGGACGTTTGATCAGAAGAGTACACCATCCTTCATCATCACAGGGACATCTAGGGACAGAAGTGACAGCAAGACGACTCAGGAGATGATGAGAAGGATTACTGCTGGCCGTGAATCAACAACAACAACAACAACAAGGAGTGGACGGGATAGGCTGAAGAAGAAGAGAGCTACTAGTCGTCACGGTTGTCCCGGAAACATTGGCAACTTTGGCTTCAACTCTTACAACTTGCTGACCTTCGCCCTGCAGGTTTTCAACGGCGTCGTCAACACCATCAACAGCCTCAACAACAATAACAATAATAACAATATTAATTCCGTCACCAACGCCAATAGTAACGCCAACGAACAAAACTCCAATGTCGACTCGATGAGCCAAGTGACAGTCGTCGTCGCGTCCAAACGCAGACGGAGAAAGAAGAAGGACGTTAGGCACAACACAGATCCTAATGAAGTGTGTGTAAATGGTCTAACAGGAGATACGGAAGTGCAGCGAATGATTCAAGATACATATTCCACGGTAGCGGATATTGTTAAAGTAAAGTCATGGTCTAATGTACTGCAACCTGGTGAATAAAAGCGAGCTATTTGAGTTAATTTTATGAACCAAAATTGCACATTCATCCAGTATAACACACACCAACAGCTATAGTTTCGGATCATTTTTCGAAGCCATCTCATTGGAAGGTGTTGCAGTACATTAGACCATGACTTTACAACACAACAGATAGACATGATGAAGTGTGTGAGAAGTAATAACTGAGAATAGTCTAATACGAGATGATATGCAAATACAGCGAATTATTCAAAATGCATATTCCATAGTATATAGAGGATATTAATTAATTGTTCAAAATACATATTCCATAGTACAGTATAATATAATTATAGAGGATAATAATTAATTGTTGTTCGTGAGGTCAAGATGGGAGATGTGATTATTATGCTCTGTGTCTCAGTATTCAATAGTTATGCACGTTACCGTCACAAGGTCTTAATTAATGAAGCAATCACTGAAAAATTTATCGATATAACTATATTGTGAAGCCTTTGATAAAAACTGAATGTGGGTAGGCCTACGTGTTATTCGGTGTTCCCAGAATGTGTCAGTAAATAAAAGTAGGATCATATATATTTTTTGGTGGTGGTATTAAGTTACGAATCAGCAGGATGTTTACTGTAGGCTAATGTTGACTAGGTAGTCCAATAAAGTTTATTATGTAACAATGATTCTCAAAACATGACAAACATGACAATAAATGACATACCCCTCGCTGCGACAGACGAGAGAGGCATATATATGTACTGTACCAGAGAGCCGTAGATAGAGAGAGAGATATGCTGTACTGTACTACACACGGTCCATATATGACCATAGTAGTACCGTGGTAGCCTACTACATAACGATAACTGAGACTAGATGTCGTCGCGAACTGGGAAGCAATTTTTTTCCTTCAATTCAAAAATATTTTCTCTCACTGATGTGTTTTCTTTTTGAGTAATTACCAGATGTCGCCAACAAAGTTCAAACACTTTATTTCCTAACTGTACATTATTTTACTCTGTGTGTACCTTTATTTTCTGCTGTAAATTCATCCTGTATAACCCGGTAAGGTTGTGATCTATTTCCTATTGTAATATATAGCCTAATTGTTGCTGTTAGAAAATGATGTACTGTAACACTGCAAGCAATTATGTTATGTTTTTGCAACACTTCAATTTACGGCTTTCAGTGGCTTTTATTTATTAGTCATTGGCCTCGAGTAGTTAGATTTGCTTATGGTTTAATCTTTAATAAGTTATAGACAATTAATTTTGTTGTATCTTTGCTCTGAACCATCAATAGAAACAAATGCTGGACTTTCCGTGCTCTATTTTCGTGAACTATATATAGATAAAGCGAGTCTTATCTTAGCTGCCTGTATAAATTGAAGAATGAAATTACGGCACCATTCACCAGCAGGAAGGACAGAAAATCAAGGATCATAATTATAAAAGTTGTTTACGGTATATTCTATTTTGGTACCTTTTTGTCACGTGGAATATTATTATATTAAACATTATTTCAGAGACGATATATTATTGTTGTGTTATGCATCTACTGGGGAACTTTATTATTAGGGTCCTTTATTAACTATCCAAGAGCAGTATAGCCAAATATGAATACTTTTTCCTAGATTTGGGAAATTTGAGATAACAATGGGGTAATTATAAAAAGATTGTTCAGAAGTAGGCTATATGGAGAAATCACGGTCGAGTTACTAACTCGACCGTGAGAGAAATATTTACCAGACGAAGTAACATGATGGTAAAAGTACATACGACTATAAATCTTCAGGGAATAAACAGATATTTTGAGGTAAAAGGGAAGGTTTGATGTTGAAATTATGGTAAAGAAAATACTGATGATGTTGAAGTTGGGGTAAAAAGGGAAATACTGATGTTGAAGTTAAGTAAAAAGGGAAATTCTGTTGTTGTCGAGGTTGAGGCAAGAGAAATTATGGATGTTGAAGTTGAGGTAAATAAAGGAAAACATTCTGATTGTATGAAGTTGGGGAAATTTCGCCAACCTCACCTGGTAACACTGTAACCAAGATGGCGACGAACGCGGTAAACAAACCCACCTTCCCTAGTGATTTACGCTTATTTCACATTTATATCGGGCCCTACTCACACCATTTACAGCTTTTCGTATATAGTAGGAATTTATTTACACACATGAGGACTCAAATGGTGTAAAATAAATCCGGATAAGTGTAAATAAGCGTCAAGAAAACTGCCATGGAATACCAGGCTCACATAGATACCAAAATATTTACGAAGTTTTCAGTTTTTTTTAGTTGGTATGACCTCATTTACATATCTACAGTTGTACGTATATATTAGGAACTACTTTACACATGAGAGGCCTCAATTGGTGTAAAATAAACCCGGATAAGTGTAAATAAGCGTCAAAATAACTGCCTTGGAATACCAGGCTCACATAGATAGCAAAATATTTACGAAGTTTTCAGTTATTTATGTTTTTCTTTTTGTTTAGTTATTTCACAAGATTATGGCCGTGAAAACAATGATCATTGAGATTGTATCATGTTGACTGGGCATTCCTGGTTATATGTAAGGGAATGTTATAAGTGATGATGTTTGTTATTGTTGACCTTTTAGATTATTTTTATTGTTAGACCTCTTGAGTGTTACTAACAAGGGAATGAATATGTTTTGTGGTATAGTTTGGAGGAATCAGTAGCCTTCCACTTTTGCTGATAAGACACTCCCTTTAAGTAAATGAGTAATTAGTTGGGTAATGATGATAACATGAGGTTTCTTTTGGGGGGCTTTCATGAATTTATTTGATGTTAAATTGGCCGTAGGTAAGATCGTCCATGGTGCGTACGATGGCGTGGCACCGGTACGACCCGACTCCATAGACAAACTACAGAGTCATCGTACTGGCACCACGCCACTATCAACACCATGGATGTTCTTGAATGTTAGGAAAATCCCCGTGTTTATATTGGATTGTGTCAAGCTCCACTTATGGTATATATCCTGTTTATATGTTTCATTTGATTGTACTGTACATTTATTAGACTCTGTGAAAACCTGGTCAAACTTCTTAAGCAGACAATGTATGGTAACCCTCAAGGTGAACAATATTGTTTTATAGTGTGGTCTTATGTATTTATTTTGCTAATGTTTTAATCCTCAATATGCTTTGTTTTGGAGATGGCACAGTTGACACTTATCCAACATTAGTAGGGAATCAGAGTTTTGGGAGAAAATATTGTATGAAGATTTAGTTTGGGTTAAACCTGCCACATTAAATTTTGGTTCTCAAAACATATAATAGTTCTTATCTGTCTATACCCACAGAACCACGGGACACAGCTGGAGGACCTGGCCAGCTCTCGACCCCCTGGCTGCCTCAAAGTCTTCATACAAAGGGACTACTCTGAAGGAACCTCGGTCAAGTTCCAGGCAAAATTTCCTCCAGAACTTGAAGGAAAAGTAAGTGGGTCAGTAATGTCAGGTGGTAAACTGTTATTTGTTAGTGCTTTTTCCAAGTTTATATTATAGTCAAGTACATAATTATATACCAGTAATGAATTCCTTAACCATGTTTCATAAAATGTTTTCCTTTTCTCACTTACATGCTTCTGGCACTTCTCTAAATGATCACTTTAACATGTGCATTTAGAGCAATGGAAGTTACTCTGATATACAATACTGTAGTCTGCTGATTAAAGTACAGTATTGTGATAAAATTGGCAAATGTTCTCTTTCCTGATTATTTTCCATCAATTAGACTTAATATCTCCCAAACATGTCTCAAAAATGGAAAAGCACTGTGAGTGGCAGTGGTACTGTAGCTAAAGAAAGTACTGTATATAAACTGTATCTGAACAAGTAAATTTATTTAAAAAACACATTCTTAATTAATTAATGGCGGTGGTAAGAGGCAATACTGCATACTGCTGGTTCGAGGTTTCAGGCAGTGTATGGAGGCCTACACCACATATTGTTTTACTAATTCTATGCTGTAATTAACCAAAACAGTACTGTACACTATGCTTACCATAAGTATTTGAATTTATGCATCTCTCTACTAATCATACTCACATAAAGTAGGAGGTACAGACTTTTAAAGGGAGTGGTTCAAATGTGTCAGTAAGAGTTGAGTTGGCCATAAGAAAGCCCTTCAGAAACCAATTACTTTCAGAAGTATATACCGGTACAATGTATACAGTGCAGTATAATTATCTTCTATGCTTTCAAATGACAAATTTCCACAATTTTACAGATAGAGAAGTCGGCTTTTGAAAACACCATCAATGACATTAACGGGATGTTTGTGGAGGCTGAGAAGATGTCCTGTGGGAGGTACTGTGAAGGTTGTCTGGGCTGTCTCACTGCTTACCTCGTTTTCTTCTGTATGGAGACACATTATGAACAGGTTAGTTACTATACCAACCTGGCAGCTTAACTGATGTAGGTGAATTGAATTATGAACAGGTTAGTTATTATACCTACCTGGCAGCTTAACTGATGTAGGTGAATTGAATATAGCTGGTTTCTCTCAAAACACTGACACAAAGCAGAAGATGCAAGTGTTCCTGCATGATGGTGGTGAAATTTTGGAATGGAGCTGTTTCATGTGTTCTTTGAAGTTTTGTTTCATGTATGATGGCAGTGCATATGCTTGTGTTGCTTGATAACCAGAGAGTCATTTCTCAGTAATGAAGAAGTGTATTCCCATGCTTATGTTGTAGACTATGGAGAAGGGTATAACTCAGACGATAAAACCCACACCAAGGATCTCATGCCATGATGGGAGAGCAGGGATATTTTGTGGTAGTTTAGGTCCTCGTGGCTGCTTTGACAAATGAAAACACTGCCACACCAGAGCTTGATGCTGTGTTGTTATTACAGATGATGAAAAAGGTGACCAAATACGTAGCAGAACAGAATGAACGAGTATGGAACCCCAGAGGCCTCCTCATCACAAATCCTATTGAACGTGGCCTCAGAGTTGTATCCTTTATTGGAAGCTTTGCTGTGTGTGTGTGCACATAAATGGGCAAATTATAACCTTTTTTTCCACAGGGCAATGAGACGGTAAGAAGTAGCTTCTTTTGAAGACTAACATTCACTATCATATTTTCCAATTTTTATATTCTTACCTTTGAGACTTTGTTTGTGCATTTGAACCCTGTCATATTATTTATTACCAGTGAGTAGAAACTGTAGAAGGAATGGCAGGTGTCAGTAAAGGTACAGTTGCAACCAAGCGTCTGTGCATATGGAGATAACATTAGTAAGCATATTACTGCTTCTCTTTAGTAGTAAGCTGGATTGAATTCTTATTTTCAGAGATTAGTAGCAAATTCTCATTTAATAGCGCAAAGTAATCTCATGAGTACATCTAAAGAAGGGTTAAATATCTACTTAGTCATGTATGATTATCAAAACTTTTGGCAGCAACTGTACTTGATATGGAGTTTGTTTTGTATACAGTAGTTATAAAGACCTCTGTCATATTTGTCAGCAGTTTCCTTGACTCTTTTCTCCAGATTGAGATTAGCTTACTAACAGAGCCAGCTACCACGAGATCTCAATGAATGGTGTAATGTTCACTGCTGTACAGGATTCGTAACCTCTTCATCGTCACCCTTCATGTTCGCCCCCATCGTTAGCTGCTCATAGCTCACATTCTCATTCACCTAACTGGCACCACCACATTGTATGGGATATTCTTTGTAGAGGTAAGTAATAATACCATAACTGGGACAGTCAAACCAACTTGTCATTGCTAAGTGTTGACATGTCTTGCCTTCCATCTGTTAAGCTGACTAGAATCTCTGGCCATGTTCTGTGTCCACATTTTTGTATTGGATTATTTGATTCATCAGTGTAATTTTCATACCATTTGATTAGAAGTTGTTATGGACAAATCCTTGTAATTTTTTCTTCAGATCAAAGAAGCAATAGCAGAATGTTTGTAACTACTACTTCTCTAATAGTGTTTACTTAACCCTAGATAGGTAATTTTTTATAACATTAAATTTTGGTAATCATGGGTCTGACAGACCCTAAAAGAAAAAATATACTTATGATAATCTTACTTTTATTTTCATCAACAAAGCAATGTTCATTCATTGTTCTGTTATTTTTAACAATTTATTTAATGAAAACCTGCATTTTTTAGATAAGTGTTTTTAGAAAATGTCTACAAAAAAACAAATCAGCTTCTTTTGGTACTTATTGGATGGGAGGCCATCTAGGATGGTTGATCAATCTGTGGACAAGTTATGAAAGAAATCTAATTAAGTTTTCACATCATCACACGGTTGGCAATGAAGTTCAGTCACTGTCAGGAAGGTAATGGGAATCACAAGAATATTCGTTCATAAAAACATGCAGCACATGGAAAATAAATTGTGTTAGGCACCAGAGACCCCAGGTTACCTATCTAGGGTTTAATTAATTAAGATATAGTATTGGTATGTCAACTAACCCATCACTTGATTTAGCTGTAAAATATTTAACTGCTATTGGTACACTAGTATCTAATTGTTTTATATGGAGAATGTGATGTCTTTTAACAAATTGGAAGCTTTTGATTACTTCAAAATGTGCTGAGAAGCACATTGCTTTAAGTTTGAAAATTGTATCAGTCACTCATCACCAAAATACTGTATATACCATTTATGTTACATAGAAGAAACACATGGTACAGTGTATTTATTGGAACTTCGTGGGCATACTATACATTCTGATATAACAAGGTATGAGTATATGCCATGGAGTTGATGTATCCCATGCAAAATTGTGGACTAATGTCCGGGTTTTTAGAGCAGCTCACTTGGTATGACTCATGTTCTTTAATGAAGCAGGTAATGGCATTTGGAAGGGATGCATGTACTGTACTAGGCTTTGTCAATGCTCCAAAGAGGAGTAGTGCTGTGGCTGGTACCACTTACCAAGGAAAAGAAAAAAGATGTGCCTCAAATTTGATGCATTCCGATGAAAACAGAAGCATAAATTGTCTTAACTTTGCATCCAGGTATTTGTAACCATCCTGATGTCTTCCACTCTTCCACAAGGTATGACTCACCAACTTAGGTATAAATAAAAAATTAGAGGGAGAAATTATTAGTTTTTCTATTGGTTTTATATATGTACTGTATTTGAGATCATGCATGGTGGTCACAAATGCCTGGGCACAATTGTATGTTGTTTAACAAACATGGTAATTTGTAAGCCTTTGGCCGAGACAATTTTGTAGTTCTAACTTTCCTGGTTCTTATCAAATAACCAAACTCTTACCATTAATTTAATATTTGTTACTTTAGGTCAAAATATATTTATAATCAGTCCGTGTTGGATAAGTTTGTAATGATACAGAGTTAAATACTTTATTCATATTTATCAATTTTGCCTGTGATTTGGTCAATATATGTATTACTTAATTAAATGTAGAAGTGTTTGTTACTGAAGACATTTCCTGAAGTGACATTTCAACACATTACTCAATGATACATTGATGAGTTGGAGATTTCGATAATCTCCAGACATTTTCATGATTATCCATATTATTTGGTTTACTGTGATCACAGGACATCACTAATGGAACTACAGTATAAATCAAGATTTTTGCACCACTGAAGTTATTTGGTGAGTATGCCTTGCATTCATCATAACTCGTTCAATGTTTTAGTGAACTAAATCTGGTTATCATTATAAACATATCTATTTTGATTTACAGTACAGTATTTTGTTCAACTTTAAACAATGGATAATGGATGACACACGGTACATTTTTCTGACTACACCCAGATTAATTTTGTGGCTCAAGTCTTAGATGATATATTTTCACTTATGCTAGACAATTTGAAATGACACAAGTAAATCCCCATTGTGTGAGGATTAATTTAGCATTTGAACATGCCACAATGACCAGTTTCATTAAGCATCCAATGGTTCCAGCACATTGAAGGCTACCATTTCCTCCAAATTGTGTCATAAACATGGGGAAAAATTCATAACATAGTTTGGAGGAATCAGTAGCTTCCAATTATCCAACACCACAGGTCCCTCAAATATGGTGGTAAAGTAATGTTGACTAAGAAAAAAATATAACTGGTACATTAATTATGACATTCATATAATGTAAGTAACATATAAGTTAGACTGTATTTATTATTTTATCTGGTGTAATTCTCATAATTTACCTTTTGATACAATAATGCCTTTGTAGTACTAAAATTCCTCTGGGACGTACTTATGAGGCTGAAGCTTATAATGAAGTGTGAAGTTTCTTGGATCGTTCGAAATCTGTTCATTATTTTCTTGTCCAACAGTGTTGTAGTTCTTTGTAATACAGTACATGGATGGCCAATATGGTATGATTTGCTGTGATGTCTATGGCTGATATATCCTGGCTCAAGGAGAAAGCTCTAGTTCAGTGGTTTCCAAACTGGGGGCCATATAAAAGAATGTAGGGGGCCATAATCTGAGGCTATGCATAAATAAAACCAAAGGAGTTTAGCGGGTAGGTAGCCAGTGGAGGGAACTTACAGGTTTGTGCAATGCCTTGCTGCCAGACACATGAGTAATACGTCCTTTTTTATATGATTCTATGTTCTTGACATAAAACAAGACATGGGGATGTATTAGGGAAGAAAGATAATTTTAACTCAACATAATTCTAATCTAAGGCTTCCTAAGCTTTGTATTCTGTATGATAACCTGGTCTTGAATCTTACGTATCAGCAAGGATGTTCATATTATTCAGTTAACTGGTTATGGTTGTGGGGTGGGGGGGGCATGGACATGGATCATGTATGAAAAGTGGGTAACGACCAGAAAAAGTTTGGGAACCACTGCTCTAGTTCATGGTGACATTTTTATTCTGACCGGATCCTAAGTTTAGTTTTCTTTGTTGCTCCCTCATTGTCAGTAGGTGCCATATCCCCATTGTTGCCTGGCACTGTATTCATGGTGCTCAGGTCTAAAGATGTCATTATTGTGTCCTGGCAACCTCTTGGTGACCTGTGCATCTAGTTAGTGTTTTGTGTGATGTAGAGTCTAAATAATTGTCCTGTGGAAGGGAAATGTTCAACCCCATTACTGTATACACAAGGACTCTCCAAATTAACAAAACGGCTGTTTGTGGTAGTATTTGTTCTTTCAAGTTCAAAATCAACTATAGTATATTTGATAGTTTTGTCATAGTTGACAATTTACTCATGTTTGACCATTCAAGTAATTCCAACAACTTAGAAATACACAAAATCAGATGCCAGGGCATGCTTATGGCAACTTCAGACTTGAACTTTGCAACTGAAGATAGCCCAAATGTTTGTTTGAAAATATTATATTTTCTGGTTATTTTTGAGCCATAATAGATTGGATGTTATCATAAGTGGCAAATGGTATAAAATTTCAAATGCTTTTTGAAGCTTGTGTGGAATTCCAAACATGCAGTTGTGGATACATGGATCAGACACACCAGCAACAGATCTATCATCCATCATAGGGTAGGAGAATACATTATGTGAAGTGGTGTGTTCTACCCGATGATCAGTGAGGGGCTGTATGATGGTGTGGCTGTTACATGTGTCTAGAACTGTACATTGATGGTGTTCCTACACACAGACAATCATTGGCAGTTTTAATGTTCCAAAAAGTACTAAAGAATAAAAGAAATTTACATAATAGATTATGAAAAATAAATGCTTATTGGCAATCAGAACACACTGGAAAAACTCAAGGGTTTACATTGCTCAGCCTGGCATGGGTTAGGGGGCCTGTGATGATGATACTAATCTGGAGCTGCTAATATTTAATTTGAATTCTATATCTCTTGTGTGGATTTCTCAGACAGACTTGTGTTGAAATATAATTTCACTTGGGCCTAGTTGCCAAGTGCTGAAATATCATTATTAAACTGAACTGACTCCTTCAGATTTTACCACATGACTCCATGTGAGGATGGAACACTCCTTTTAATGATGACAGTATCCAATGCTGGAAATGGATCATTCGAAATATGGTCATCATTATATATTATAAAATAGTGGTCTTAATTTTCTTTGCTTCCAATTCCTTTAAACACTCAAACTACAACCATACTTAGGTATTTTGATTCCTTTACTTTTCCATATTTTTCATGAATCTTGTAACTTTAGTACAGTATATACAGTATTGTCCAGTTAGTAACTTTTCGTTAATGTGTCAGTCTCTGAAACTAAGTCCCTGCCTTAATGCCTATTTTGAGTTGGTTTAATAGGGAATATTAGTGCAATATGATCAGAGTTGACAAGCAGTAGAATGAATGAATTACATACGGTACTGTACTGTATATTGTTTCATGGCATCATTTGGAGGACCCAGTTGTTTTCACTCTACCAACATCACAGGCCCCTAAATATCCAGTTTGTCGGGGGTGATAATTCAACATAATACATGTAGGTTTATTGGTATATTATGGCCTTTAATGTTTATTTTGGTCAACAATAAAGTTTGATATATTCTCCCTTAAAGATAGAGTGACAGATATATGATTTAGTATGATAGTTGATATTATTATCAGTACTGTACATAATTGGTCGGTTGGTTTATACCTCTAATAATTGTATATATTTATATTAAATCAGAACAACAATATTTCTATTGTCAGTACATAATTGTTTGGATTATAACTCAAATTATATATTCATAATTTATTAGAACAATGATATTTTTACTAAGACCTTTAACATTTTTATTACATGCCCTTTCACTCATATTGCACATTATTACTATAATTTCCAACAAGCATACAGTGCCAGTAATTGTAGTAAACCATCATTATACACAGCTTCCATATACCGTACTGTACTGTACAGTAGCTCCCAAAACTATTGATAAAATAAAGTGCTATACATTCTGACACAATAGACGATGTATCTGACATGTACCGAGACGACAAATGGTTTCATTCTATTCATTCCATCATCCTTCTAACCCACTTTAACGATAGTTTTGGAAGCTACTGTACAAGGCTTCATTTATGCAGGCCTTGTTCATATAGCCTACAGTACATCCCTCAGTGCAATGTGACACTTCACTTTCCAACTGATTGTCTTGAATTGTAATATAGTACTCCAATATACTGAAATCATACTGTATACTATTGGAAATTTGTGCCTTTCACACCATTTTTCATTGTTAAGCCTCTATACATGAATTCATTTTACATCTTCAGTATAACCCCAGTGTATAATGAAGGTTGACTGGACTGTACTACTCATGTCATAGTGTGCAGCATGTCATTAAATGCTTTCTTAACTTGGAAGGGAAATTTTAAGAAAAGGGGTCAGAAAGTGTTAGTGGATTTTTAACGCGTAATGTTGGACAATAATGATTATTGTTGTACCTATCCCGTGGCATCACCCAAACTTTTTACTAATTTTATCTCTGATTTGATTATATTATATTGTACAGGTGGATATAATTGTTTACTTCCTGAAAGAATAAAATCTCAGAAAATTTTTACTTGATGGTTTAAAAACTGCCAATTATCTTATTGCTGTTAACTACAGTTACCTTTGTTGTGAATCCAGTGGCCTGAAATGCTGGCTTCATGTCAAGTCCCACAGGTCACCAACTTTTCTGGTTGTAGAATGAAGAAAATTATGAGATGTTGGTGTGACTGCTTGAAGATGAAATGTTTGGTTTACCAACACTATAGGGGCAATGTTTATGACATGAATATTAGATCAATGCTTGTACTGTATATGTAACAGAGTAGTGGTTCCTGATAGAAAAGCTGGAAGATGTCCTGATAATATGTGACCAAAAATTATTAAGGTTACAACTGGTGTCGCCTAGAGAGATGGAGTAAGTATATTGCACAGGTATATGGTGTGGAGTTAGAGAGCTGAGATGTGCTCTTGGGATCAGGAAGCCAAGATAATTCAGCTTTGTAAGGAAATTAACTCAAACTTTGAAAGTGAGGTGCTCGAGTATTACAGACCAATGCAGGTAGATGAAGAAAGAACTGGAGGAAATGTGTAGAGCATTTGTCAACCCTGGGAGTAGGAAAAATTGAATAGTTTGGGGAGGTCAAACATCTGACCATGAAATGAAATTTATTTAGAATGAATAATGATTCAACCATTTACTGTAGGACCCTATAGGTTATTCATAACATGAATCAATGACTTAATTTTTTCTACAATAACTGAGTTTTTGCATGGCTGAATTAAACCTTTGGATATTAAATAACTTTGTGCTGGGTTATCCTCAAAGAAACAAACCATTCCTATATAGCTGAAGTAAGTATTTTTAGATTAGGATGGAAATGGACTCTATAAGATCTTGTCACAAAGTAGACGAGTAGTGTGTGGTTGGATGCTTGATTAGGCTTGAAGAAGCAAGTTCCTATTTGGCATTCCTCATATTCCTACAATATTGGGGCCTGAATAATGCCCCTGATACTCAAAGCGTGCAAAGGTGCTTTTTAAATTTTGAGTATCCCGCCTTGCGGCCTTTGGCTGTATTTTGTGTTTGTCGTCAAACCGTGGTGACTGGTGAGGTGCCAGCAAGTACCTATACCTACCATTCCCACTTCAAAAAAGGCCACTTGTAATCAATTATCATAAGTGAGAATAATAGCTCATGCTGTCGGCGGCACTGTAGGAATACCCTGTAATGAACAACTCATGCTGTCAGCGGCAATGTAAGGATTAATGAACAAAATAGGAGGACTATTCACTGGAAACTCCGTGGGCGGAAACTGATGCTCACTTGTTATAAATGATTTGTTTACATCGGTATTATGGAGTGGCAATAATACATCCTTCCTCTGATCTCAGTGAATTATATGATGAATTTAATGACTCTACCATGAAACTATCGTAATAATGGAACTCCCTGACCTATTTTGTGGATATGGAGACTAATAAGTTTGATGTTGGATATAATTAAGACTGACAAGTGTGGTTGGTTTGGGAAAATCATCATAAACCAAAGCCATTGGACTAGTATCTTATTGTTTGTGAGTAGCATATGGTTATGACACCTTAATAAATACATCTCGTGTTGTTGTTATTAGTGGTGTGTTATATATTATTGTTAGGATGGATCGTAAGGGTCCTCGAGGTGCCAAACCCAAGAATGTCCCCCCACCAGGCAGCCTTATTACCCTGGGTAGTAAGTCAGGTCGTGGGGACACACAGGGGGACAAGACTACTGGACATGGGTCATCGTTCGTCTCAGGAAAACCATCAGGTGAGTATTTTGTACGTAAAGTATCATGGTTGCCTCCCCCATCCACCCTGCTGCCCTGAATTTGTGAGCAGTGCTATGTTTGTCCCCCCCACCCCTTCCCTAAATTTACCTTGTTTAGGGCCCTGCAGTCTGCTCTGGTCCAAATTAGGTTAGATTTAAGTTGAGTTAGGTAATTCAATAACATATAACTAAAGTACAGTATTAACTATTTATTCCAGCCTCTTGGAGTAGGTCAGGCATGGTCAAAATGTATTTTCACCCTTATTTTGTCAATAGATAAAAGCAAGGAATAATGCATTATTAGAAAAAAATGGGGAAAAAATTGGTTTTCCAACTCCTTGGCTTACAATAGCTTAAAGATACTGTACAGTACTTTGCAATTTATTGGGTATCGTACCTATCAGAAAATAGAAATTTACTGAAAATGTTTCATAAAAAAATCGTTCATTATGATATATACAGTATTATAAACAGTACCATACATAGTATTTTTAATCTAGTCTTTATTGTGTCTATAATGTTGTTTCAGGATCATCTGGGGACCGTGGACGAGATGGAGGGGGAGGAAGTTCTGGTATGCTGGCAAAGAAGGCCAAGACTGGGTTTGGTGGAGGTGCTGCAGGTGTGAGAGCAGGGGCAGGCAAGCAGAGTACTGGGGATATGGTCAACCTGCTGAGTGAGGAGTGGGAAAGTGTTGCTGTTGAGGTGAGGAACTGTGGGAGACTTGTGCTCTAGCTCATTTAAAGTAATAAGTATGTCATATGTATATACAGTATGCATGGTATATGCAATATATCTATTTTTTATTCTTTTTATTCATATATACTATTTTGCAAAGAAGTTTTTCAAATTTCTATTTTTATACAATATTTTATTGCTCAATTCTTTCTGTCTGCCTGTCAGGATATCAGCTCCCTTAAAAAAACCTACTTTCCATGATTCAGTTCCAAAACTTAACCTAGCTTATAATTTTTCAGGTTGATCCCAATGACCTTATACCAGTGATGGACGCAGCTGAAGAATATGGTGACAGTGCTATGTACCTTTGTGGGGCTGTGAAGGCACTGCGCTCTCAGAGGACAAAGCCAGATAACTTGCTGTGCTTTTCTCTTATGTATTTGGCCAAACTCAAACCTCATCTTCTTAATCATTCAGATTTGGTTGTGGAAGCCTTTTGCTCGCTGTTGAAACGAGATCATTCTATGACCTACAAAACAAAGGGAAATTCTGCTGCATCAATTTTAGCAGCAAACATACTTCTTGCTGCATTTCAGGAGGAAAAGTCATGGCCAGATATATTTGTGCGTGTCTACATTGAAGATTCCCTTGGAGAGCGTATCTGGGTTGACCATGAAGACTGTAAGGGATTTGTGGACAACATTGCCACTGCCTTCAGGACAAAGCTGCCTCCCAAGAACTTGCTCTATCCTGACCTTGGTATGGGGAACCGACCCGACTGCCCTTCCCCACCAGTATCAGGTGGCTCTGGGGGTGCTGACTCAGGAGATGGTGACTCTGAACTCTCCCTAGAATGCAAAGAGAGTCTGGATGTGAGTGTAACCAACAGGTACTCTGGTGTCATGGCTGAAGTTGAGGAGATGGTGATAGAGGCTGTGCAACATCACCTTGTACCGAGACATCCAAGCCCAGATGCTGTGGCTCGTAATTTCATCCGATTCTTGTCCTCTGTCTGTGGTATCTTGGAGGTGCGGAGACAGGTTACACCAAGGCTGGAAATGTGGCTCCAGAGTCCAAAGCTTCAAAGACCAGCAACTGAACTACTCATGTCTTTGTGCCTGAACTGTAACACTCACTCTCAGGCAGATATTGAGTGCATAAGTTATATAATTAGACTTAGATTGAAACATAAGCCTCTAATCAATCAATACATGTCATGCCTCAAAGAACTCCTTGCTGCTCATCCTGACAACATTCCCTCGGTCATGAAGCACACACTCTATAATGAACTTTCGCAGGCTAGAAACCCTAGTAATATGTCTATTCTGTCTGTGGTCTTCCAGTTTGCCCCTGAACATGCTGCAACAATTTTGGCTGAAGAGTTTCAAGAACTCTTGTGCAACAGGGAAGATTTCCTGAGAGCCCTGCGAGCCCTCTTGCGTGAAATTGTAAGGGCTCTACGCTTTGACATGCAGTTTCAAAAGTTCTGCCAGGGTCTTATGAAAGATCGTAAGGAATCATCTTTCAGGGACAACTTTGAGTTCAAGGAGAGAATGTTCCACAGTATTACAGACCTGATAATACTTACTATGTTTGTGGCCATATCACCCCAGGTAAGAGAGAGTGCTGCTCAGATGTACCGAGGTGAACCCAGAGACCTAGAGTCTGTGCGAAGATACCAGGAGATGGTGGCTTGTATACAGAGAGATGCTATCCATTGGCTCTACAAGGTGGTACCCAAATGTTACAATCCAAGCAAGGAAGAGTTCACTCGATGTCTGCATAAAATACTGATGTTTGAACAGGCTGAAGTGTACTACATTAAAGATAATTGGCCCACAGAGAATGATCGGCCTTTATACTTCAGGCTTACTTCAGAAATTCCTATCAAGCAAGAAACTCTTACAAGACTTCTCATGATTGCTGTCATGAAGGACCAGTGGATTAAGTCGCAAGATCTGATTGACTTGGTGGATAAATTGATTAAGAGAGCGACAGCCTTGCATTGTGATGACTTGGAGGTTATACATGTAGATGACACAAAAGTCCTTGAGCTTATATTTAATCTTTGTCCTTATATACCACCTGAGAATTCACCATTACCTCAGGGATACAGACCTCCCAAGACAGCAATTGCCAACTTGTACTGGAAATCGTGGATAATGTTGCTTCTCATAACAGCTCACAATCCCACTGTGTTTGGACTATTAGCATGGGAATCTTATCCTACCTTGCGTACACTGATGGAGATGTGCATCACAAATTCTTTTGTGTTCCCACCTCCTACCTTGGCATCTGGAGAGAAAGGTGAAGAGATGGCTGCCCAGGAACTTCATCTCTGTGCCCTGGAACGACAGCAAATATTGGACTTTGAGTCTCACTTAGCACAGAAAACTATCACAGAACAAAATAGTCTTCTTCTCAGTCAGCTGATCACCATGGATCCAACTGGACCAGCTAGAAAGCCACCAGTCATAGTGCTAGAGCAGTTGAAAGCAATCAACACCTCTCATAAGATTGGACATCTCTTGTGCCGCAGCAGAAATCCTGACTTTTTGGTTGACATCATACAGCGACAAGGGGCCTCGCAAAGTATGCCGTGGCTGGCGGAGTTGGTACAGAGTAGTGAGGGAGCATTTTCTGTATTGCCAGTACAGTGCCTTTGTGAGTTTCTTTTAAGTGAAGCTGGTACAGGAAGCAGTGGTGGAGAAGGTGCAACCAGACACCACCAACTCTTACAGCACCTACGGTCATTGCTGCGTGCACCACGTCAAGAAGATGGGGTCAGTGTAGAAATTCTAGAATATTTTTTGAGACGCCTTAGTTCCCAGCAGGCTGTGGCACGATCCCAGGCTGTGCGTGGGTTACAACTGGTGGTGGCTCCCCTCAGTGACCCCATGGAGTTAGATAATGACACACACATGCCACATGCATGGCTTTTGCAACATCTTCCAAATTTACCAGGATTTGAGCTTGTTCAGGGAGTGGCTAGCCAGGCGCTCCGTGCAGCATGCCAGATTGAAACTGACCCTCATGCTGTTAGTGCATACATTCGCTTCTTGGCAGTTCACACTAGAGATGACCCTCTCCAAGATCAGGCAGAACTAGTGCAGGATATGGCACAGCTGATAGTGGAGAGATGTACCATGATCTCTGCAATATTGCCATTGCCTGAACGACCAAACCAACCATTCATACACTCCCACAGCACCCTCAAGGCCCTACTGATAATTTTCATTAACTACATGAGAAGAGTGAGGCTTCCGCCCCGAGAGTCCTTACCTTGGTCAGAAAGCCAGGACCAGGTGCGGGTACAGTGGGCTTCAGGGGACCAGGCTGTGATGCACATACTGGTGGTCCATGCTATGGTCATACTTTTAACACATGGTCCAGACAACAGCCCAGATCTCTTCCACGAACTGTTGACAACTTGGTTCCCAGAGCAGGAAGACATGCCTCAAGCCTTCCTTGTGGATACCTCAGAAGAAGCTCTTCTCCTTCCTGACTGGCTCAAACTCAAGATGATCCGATCTACAGTTCCTCAGCTTGTTGATGCAGCTCTCACGGTAATCCAAAATATAGTTTGTCTTGGGATGTGAACATTTGCTTGATTTTATAAATTTTGGGTGCTAATCTTTTTGAGAATTTTTAATTTCCAGTCTTATCAGCTGTAATATTAGCTAACATGTGGAATGTATGGTCGTAATGGTAATGAGGATGTCTCAGTAAACTGCTTACCTGTATTTATATATGTGTTTATCAATCTGTCTGTCTTCACCCATGTATTCATTTACCAATTAACCTGTCAATTTACATGCAGGACCTGGAGCCATCACAGCTGGTGCTCTTCATCCAGTCATTTGGGATCCCGGTGGCCAGCATGACCAAGCTGCTGAGTGCCCTTGATGTCGCCGTCACCACCAACGATGAGGCTGTGGCTGCTGCCGTGTTGGACAAGAGCCACAAGACATACATGGCTCAGCTGGTCGAGGTCAGGATATTTTTTTTTTCTTCTTCATTTCCAGCTAGATATTATTATGTTGAGAAGGTCTGGTGGTTTTGTGATTTTGTATCTTGATGTAGATGAATCAGATAGTCAATACAGGAGTTTTTATCATTTGCTAGCATGATATGTGTTATTTTATATATTTATACAAAGTACAGCTGTACTGTAAAAAGTTAATAAGTTCACCGGTAGAAGTCTGAAGAAATTACAATGCATCAAATAGTGTGCATTAAACTTTTGGCATCGTTAGGGGAGTTCCATCAAAAAATGTTTGTATGTCACAGGTTATAAATAGTTAGTACTGTAGTAGCTAGTACAGTACTGTAATAAAAAAGTCTATATCAGTTTGTACATGTTTTCATTTTAACAGGTGCAGCACCAGCGAGGGGCCAAAGGTGGTCATGCCTTCGCTGCCACACTCGGGGAACGTAGTGAGATGGATGTAGCAGGGGAGCGGCCACCAATCCTCACTCCTCTTATCACACCTCTCAAGGTAATGTTTTGTATACACATATGGCTTTCTCTCCTGTCATTGTCATACCCACAGGCCAATTCATCATGAACCCAGCAGCCTGCAGAACACATTCAGGATCTTAGCTTGTCACAAGGTCCATTTTGGGTAAAAGTTTAATGAAAATTCATGCATAACTTTTTGCATATCATACTAGCAAATAAACTAATAAATAAACAGACAAATAAACAGTGTGAACCTGTCACATGACCTCTTTGGCAAAGGTAATACAGTACAGTAATAATATATTAATATGGTTTCAGATGTCTCAACCCTTGGTTACTACATTGAGCAAAACTGAAGTGCAGTCTTTTGTTATGCAGTGCTTCACCAATGATGTACTTCACCGAGAACACAAGAAGCAGGTAAATTAATATGACTTTAAAAAGGAACCCATACCAGGTTGGACACCAGACCTCAAAACACTGTGCCTAACATATACCTAAACAAGATTGAACTTTGGACTATTTTCTGTATATGTGTGGCTCCTTATTCCTGTGTAACAAACTTTGATTTAATATGTAGCAATCTCTGACTGATCATGGATAGTATTAATATATCTCCTATGAACATTTACCATCAGTTATTGAAAACAAATACTGTAATATACGGTACTTAACTGCATTTCATCATTATCATCATTTGCATTTGATGTCAGATTTTGTCTTAATTACAAGGTTGTACAATAGTTTTTATTTGTGTATAGGTTCAGGATACGATGCGAGTGTTGCAGCGTCACTTCACCCAAGAAATCAACGGACAGGACCCAGAAGCTCCATACATTTATGAGTTCATTACAGGCTTCAGAGCTATATTGCAAAGTCCGGTAAGTTCTGTACAGTACTCAACTGCCAATTATTCAAGATCCACACATCAAGATTATTTCCAATGACTTTTAAGTAAAGTAGGTCCTTGAAATATGAATATTTTAATGAAGCTTTTATTTTAGAAGCTTAGATTTGATATATGAACATAAAAAGTGACAAATTTTGAATTTAGCGCATGGATTGTTCGTAGCAGAAAGAAGAAAGATTTTACAAATAGTTTCATTAGTGATAAAAATGGTAAAAACTTGAGGATTCAGGTTTAAGCTCTCCATGATATTCTGACAGGGTAAGTCAATTCAAGTAATACTGAGAAAAACATAAGAATTTGAAAAACTGCAAAAGGCCTGTTGGCCCAGTTCCTGGCAGCTCCTGATTTATACCCATCCCTTAGAGTCTATAAATATTGATGTTTTGTATTACAGGAGCATGCTCAGAGCTTTGTGATGGGCCTCCATGATCACTACGTACACTCAGCTTCATTGTTCCGTCTCCTGAAGAACCTCCAGAACAAAAAAAGATGGGAGAAACTTTACAGCAACACCTGTCAGCTGGTTGCCATCATTCTTCGCATGTCAGGCGAGAAGACGTCTCCACTAACTAATGTTCTGAAGGCTTATGATATTGATGAATTCGAGGGAAAGGAAGTGCAGAAAAAAGAGCCCCAGGCTGAAATTGATGTTTCATCAGCTCAGACCATTTTAATGCACTTGTCAAACACAAAGCCTAGTTGTTTGGAGAAGGAAATTTGCCAAGTTGTTGGATGTGCTATGAAGAATGGAAAGATGGCATCTGTGGTAGGCTCTCTTTCCCAGCTTCTCTTGTCAAGTGTATCAGTGAAACATGACGTAGGAACTGAAGAAGGACCCAGTGCACCCACAGCACTTCTTTTGGACTGGTTACAAGTACTGGACCCAGAGCTGGAGAAAGGGTCAGAGCAGCTTCAGCATATCCTTTTGTTTAGGAAGCGAGGTGGCAATGAACGCAAGGAAGGTGGATACAGCCAGGCTTATCTGTTAGCAGCCTTCACACACCAGGCAAGATGGGATACATTGGAGCACTGTGTGCGTACACTTCTGCAGGTCCACAATCCAACCCTCGACCCTGCAGCTGTTCTGGGATTTGTGTGGGCAGTGCTACATGTACCCAAACTGTGGCAGGGGAGGGAACGTCGCACTCCTAGGCATGCACCCCAAGAAACTCTATTGTCGTTCACAGCTGCAGAAGTTGTTCACTTGTCCCAGTATATGATAGCTGAGTGCCAGGCATCACTAGAAGGTGGACATGGGGCTTCCTCCCTTGAGACACATTTACCTCTGCTTCTCCACTGCCTCGATGATTCCCCTGCTGCCCTCCATGCAGTTTCTGAACACCTAGCCACTGTAGCCCAGGAGGCTGGAACAAGTGGACAGGCAGCTGGACATCTTCTGTATCACATTTATCTCAGACTGCCAAGGATTATATCACACCTTCCATCAGGTACCATCAGTACTGTGGTGGCAGCAGGCGCTAGTGGAGGGAAAGCCCAGGAGAGTCAAGCTGATGTTGTACTCCATACTTTACTCACAATGCTAGCTGCACCACAGCCAGGAAAAGATTTCCGGAGACGTATGTGTGATCTGGAAGCTGCAGTGCGGAAACAAGCAGCATCTCACCCACTCATTGTCTTGCGTCAGCTTCCATTGCTAGCTGCATCTCTTAAGGGCACAAATCATCTACAACTTTCTGCATTACGAGCAAGTAATTACCTTGAATTGTTTTCCATGATCCTGGGTGTATTAGAACTCTTACAGCCTCACTTATTTGCTCCACAACATCACGAAGCTCTCACTACAACGTTAGATAGTTTCATGGCTTTACTCCAGGCTCATGGCAGGGTTCATGACATTGGCCATATCTTAGTAAGGTTTTCTCACCTTCTGATGGAGTGGGTTGGATGTCAAGGTGGACCTGCTGGAGCATATTTATGTACCCATTCAAACCTCCTCTCTACCTTACAAATGCATCATCCTGATATAGCTGCTGTTCGATCTTTAGCTGCTATTGCTGCAGCTAGAGGCATGGATCAACCTAAAGAAACCTCCTCTCCACAAGGTGATATGGATCCCAGCCTCTTCTCAGGTGTTTCACAGGGACCAATGCCACCTCCTTGGGTCATGGTTCAAGTAGGGGAACTGCAAACCAGATTAGAAAGTTCTAGGCTTCCTGAGGAACAGTTGGACATTTTGAAGAAAGTGAGTGACTTGCCAGACAGGTGGGTGAATGCAGCCCTACCTTCCTTTACACACTCTTGCTGTGAAGGCCTGGTCAGTGTTAGCCATGATGTGAGAGTGGTGTGCTGGGATCTGGTGGCCCGTCTCCTTCACCAGCGGCCTGCTCTTGGTGGACGTGTGGGTCAGGCTGTGCTGGGTGCCCTGAAGAGTGAGGACAGTGCAGTAGTGGAGACGGCTCTTGAACATCTTCCTGAAGTAATCCTGTTGCTTCATGATCAAGCACCTGATCTTCTAACAGCTGCCTTTGTTGCTACACTCACAGCCTCACCCAGTGCTACAGGATTCCTTACTGAAGCTTTCACTCTCCTACACCTTCATACTGGAGCTTAAGAATGCCTTGGTTGATCATATGCCACACTCACAGTGAATGAAAATAATGTACTGTATCACAAGATATAAGGCAGTAAATATTATTGAGAGAGCAAAATTTTTGCTATTAACCACTACAGTACTAAAAATACAGAAATTATCACAAAATTAGTTGAATTTTTACAGTTGTATATAATTATTATATATGCCATCTAGAATACATACTATGCAATAAATTTACCATAATGTAAGTCTTTTGTGTCAGTACCTAACTTCAAATGAAGGATTGAAAATTTAGACATGAACACTAAGCTTTACCTTTCCTTCATTAATCCATTACAATTATTTCTGGTCATTACAGGCTAAATCATTTCTCATAGAAGGCCATTGCCATGATATTGTTTTGTACAATATTGGACTCCCAGTATATATATATATGTTTGAAGTCCAATATTCCAAGTATGAGGTTGGGGAGTTCAATATACAGTATAAGTATAAACTTGATTTTTTTGTAGTTCTCCATAGTTACAGAAACATTTTCCAGGAGGTGCTTGGTGGATAGAAAGCCATGTGTATTAAAGGGGTAACTTGAATAGCTCTCAATCCTTATTTTTTAAAATCTTACATTAGTATACTATAGGGTTATACTATTTTGCATTGAGTGCTCGTGGATATACTCCCAGTGATGGGCATTTAGTATTTTATGGGCATACTTCATGGCTTCTGGACCATGGAGGTATAATCTAAGAGGAGGCGGCATGAGCCGCTCGTCCTGTACACCCAAAGTGAAGCAAGGGGCGGAGCCTATTACCCTACCCCCCATTGACTCAAAACATTGCCTCGCCCGCTTTACTCCCATTATAATTATGGTCTTATTTTCTCATATATCCTATAATCATAGCCAGAAAGAGACTTGAATTTGTTCCATATATGATAACTACATAAAATTATCCAATTCTGTATATTATCTAAAGTACTTAAACCCATTAAATATCGCTGTTTCCAACTAGAGCATTACCTCTTCTCGCAAACTTTTCCTAGGAGTATGAATGAAAGAATGAATTGAATAATAAATGAATAGTTTATTTTATGCAAAAAGTATAGTAAAAGAGAAGGTGATAGCTTACACACCAACCCACAGACCATATTATAACGTTACATAGAAATAACAACAAGTACAGTTGACCACACGTGAATCTGGTATGCCTCGCTACTTGCGAGATACCTACAACAGGAAGGAAAGTGAGCAAAAGTTATAGTTTGTTGACAAGCAGGTAGTAATAATATTTTACTGTCTGCCTGTCAACAAACTACATCTTTTTTCACTTAAATTTCCTTTCGTTGTAGCCAAGCACCTCACAAGTAACGAACCATAGGCCTACCAGCTTCATGTGTGGGTATTAATTATATAAAGATTTCTAGTATGAGACTGTGGAAGGCCTTGTGTCACTCTTTATGTATAGTATATAAATAAGATTATAATTATACAGTAAGATGTGTATAGTGAAGTGAAGATGTGTGTATGTGCTGTGAAGATGTGTGATCTGCAGTGAAAATGTAGCCTACATAGTGTAGTGAAGATGTGTATAATGTAGTGAAGATATGTATAGGGTAGTGAAGATGTGGTGTGTTGTGATGATGTGTATAATTAAGGTAATGGAGATGTGTGTATAGTGAAGAAGTGTATAGTGTACTGAACATGTGAAGATGTGTATATGGTAGGCCTACTGGAGATATGTGATGTGTAGTGTAACACCCAGAACTGTCATGTAATTGAGTTGACACTCAGGTGTGTTGTCTTGTATCAAACACATTTTACCACTTATAAGCCACATGGAATCTTACCATGATGGCTGCATGTTACTGCATAAAGTGTGTCATCACTTACTCAGTTTCAGTTCACTCTGATTTACACAGAAACATTAATTTTACTCATCAGTCCCAGGCAGTAATTTCACAATTATAAAAACTCTTTCCGCACATTGGCTTAACTTAGACTACGGTTTTTAAACTTACACCTAAATTCTCAACAACCAAATAGTCTACATAGTAAACACAATTATAAATTAAATATCTTTAAAACATTATGAAATATGCTAAAACATTCATAATACAATCTCTCAACACTCGAGTTATCCTTCAGGCCAACCCTAACTTAGGCACAAATAGGTCCCCCCATGGAGCCAGTTTATCTTTTATAACCCTGTCAATGCTATATATACGTCAGGTTATACATTAATAGTTAATATCACAACACTATAATAGCCTTGGCTTTACAGTTTTTGTGTGTACAGTATTAATATTCTACAGGACATGGGTACGTGTCGCGGTGTGCGAGGCAGGTGATGAAATTCACTTCGTTGATTTGTCAATTTCTGTCGTATATTTTTCTATATGACTTTCTTAACATACATATGAAATGTAGTAGAAAGACTCCTGTCTCTCTAGGTACACCCATATGCTGAACACGCCAGCATTATCTTAAAAAATGGCAAAGAATGTTGGTGAAATTGATGGTCCGACGTGATCAGCTGTTCAATGTTTTGAGTCAATGGGGGGTAGGGAGGACAGCCGACCAATAGAAAACTGGCTTCACCTCTGTGACGTCATGCCGCCTCCTCTTAGATTATACCTCCATGTTCTGGACTCAGGAGTGGAAAGAAAATTTAATGACAGTTGTCACACAAAACATTTATTCATTTTCAACGGCTGGCAGTAAATACAACAACACTATGTAGCCTAACCAAATAGCTATGTTGTTTGTAACAGGACTTAACTATATAATTATAACTATTAAAAGGACTATATTACTATAACTATAAGAAGGGTCTATAAAAAACAGGACGTATAATACGTGTATTGTTCTTGACGACTTCTTCTATACTATTATAATGTAGTTTGTAATTTCACTTATCTTTTTGATGACTCATATTATATAACAAGAATCTCTTTGTTCTTCTTATCACTATACTAATTTCAAATAAGGAGACTGAGCTGAAGAAGGAAGGAAGGACATTTTATTCCCTGTTGACTTGAATAATCTGTTAATTAATTAATAGACACACGGGCAAGAAAGAAACATAATAAGTAAGTATTGTGCCTTTATTTTTTATTGTTATGGTTTTATATTTTACTAGGTGTATGCATGCCTTTAATTAATTTATTCCAACCTTTTGCTCTGTCTTGTCAATCTATTTATTTAATTCGTTTACTTTATCTTAACATATTCTTAACATGATGTATGGTGGTTCATATAAAATAATAATAATAACTTTATTGCTTATGAAATGTAGGTCCATATCTATGTTTGTTTACAAGAGACTAAGTTAGGGTAAATATTGAAAGAATTACCGTTATTGTGTACAGTTTTTCTACCTTCATTACTCACTAATTTAAACCATTCTAAGACTATTTTCTTCTATGGCATTTCCTCCGCAAAACATTTTGAAATTAGCCTAATCTTACCTAACCTAACCTAACCTAGACCGTATCAGACTACCGGAACCTAACCTGGATAGACTACTGGGAAATAACCGTGGGAAAGTACAGGAAATGACTCGGGCAAAATACTGGGACCAAGCCGTATCTGGCAACACTGCTATAAAATGGTAATTTCTTCAATAAATATCGAGACTAGTACGGTAGGCCTATAGGTACAGACTATGACTATGAAAAATTGAGTTTATAATAGTTGTTCATACGAGATGACCGCTATGATATTTGCCACTAAATTAATAACGGGGAGGCTGTCAAAAATGTAGGTGGTAAATTATGTAATGCCAATCAAATTTAATTACTAACAGGAAGCTGTCACAAATGTAAATGGTAAAATTATTATGTAACACCAATCGAAATTTAATTACTAATGGGGAGGCTTTCACAAATGTAGATGGTAAATTATGTCACACCAATAATTTTAAATTAGCTTGTCACTGGGTAGACTACTTCCAGGATAATATGGATGACTGCTTTCATACTATTTTCAAAATTAGTACCGTAAGCATTAATTTGCCTGCAAATGCTAAGGTTACGGCTGTCGGATGTCCAGGTTAGGACCAAAGGATTTATTGTTGTATTATGGCTAATGTCATACAGTGGTAAAATATTTTCATTAAACCAACAAATCTTCCTAATACTTCCCCATGATTATCGGATGATTCTGTGCCCTTCTTTCCCATTAAAATAGGAGACCCATGGAAATTGTTTTTTTGTGGGTGTGGGGGAGGAGAATGGGTGAAACACAGCATACCCAAATACAGTAAAGGACCAACTTGGGAACTAATAAGCCTTGTGTACTTGGGGATCTAATATTGTCTTGGCCTTGAGAATCCCTCCAATAAGCAATAGTGGTGGTGTAGAACTCCACAACACTGATAATACCTGTTGTCACATCACAAGTCTACTGTGTACAGTGGTGATACTCTAATGTCATTATGCCTTTTCTCACCTAACATTATACCATACAGAACATACAGTGTACAATAGTTATTATTTTCCAGTAGAAACCATGACTATCAACACACCAGAACTCCTTTCACTTGTGGCTCAACTGTGTGAGGAGAAGAATCTTCAGGTAACAGTTACGGAGAGTATGAAAGGAGGGTTCATAACTGGATCCACAGCATTTCTTGGAGGGCTGCTTGGTGGACCCATTGGCTTGGCTGTGGGTAAGTCTTGTGCTCTACTAGACAGAAACGGTGAATGAGTAACTATTTACACAAATGCATTTGTTTACTCAGTATATGAATTTGGGTAATTTTGTTCTCATTCCACTGATTCTGTTAGTATCCAGAATGTGAATATGAGTTACAGTATTTCAATTATTCAGTACTTTAAGTAATTTTGTGGATAGTTGAAAGGTAGCCTGCTGATTGGAAAAGAGCAATGATAAGGAAAAACAGAAAACACATTTTATTTTCAGGAGGAACTGTTGGAGGGTTAACGGCAGCTTACTTCTCAAACGGTAAATTCAAGAGTGCTGCATCAGTTATAATGAATGACTTGACAATTGCACAAAAGGAAAGACTGTGTGATTCAGTCAGAGTGAGTACTATTGTTTTTGTTGTTGTGGCACTGTAAATCTAAAGGCTCCAGTGCAACCTAGATAATAACGAAGATTAAGTAATTGTAAGATATTGATATGTTAATAATACTCTATAGGCCTAATACCATACTATACTTTGGTAACCTACAAGAAATGAGTTGGTAACCAAGGAGTGAAAAAAACTCTTGTCTAGATGATGAGTTGTATGTAGTCCTTTGTGTTGAGTGTTACTTACTTACCTCTGCTTTCATTCAACAGATAATCTTCGCAAGTGTTGGGCCTGAGGATGCTGTACTATTGGCTTCATTCGCCCTTCAGCCAGCAATGAAGGAGCGAGTCCTTTTGGAGGTTTACCGTTTCTTTGAGTCACAACTACGTATGCCAATCACTAATTGACATCTAGTGATCTGGTGTTTATGTAAAGTCAGTAATTTTGAATTTAATAAGTTCTAATTTTTCAAGTAATGGAGAGTGTATGTGCAATTGTAGCTAAATCTTCTACTCCCTTTTCAGTATGTGAAATTGTGAATACTGTATGTGTAGATGGGTTTGTCATCAAGTTTTCAATCCACAACAGATTGATTTCTGGTGTTGACAAACCTATTTCAAGGATATTGTTATTACAAGCATAGACTTTGTTTCCTTTCTTAATTCTTTCATATTACATTTTAAATATACAGTAATGCAAAATACATGTACAGTATTTTCTTATATCCAACAGATGTATTGGTCTTTAATAGGAATGAGTCAAGTTCTGGATCGAATGTGAACAATATAAATGTTTACATTGTCTTTTACTATACTGTACATACAAAGCACCACAAAAGTCACATCATCGTTGTTACCAATAATTACTTAATTACAATGAGTCACACTGAAACTCAGGCTACACATGTTTTTGCCAATTTTTTTGCCATAGCTTTTGTCTTTCATTGTACAGCACATGTTGATGATTTTTGTGAATGAGTATTAGTCTGTGTCCTGTGTGTGTGAAAATTTGGGATACAATATTATTGTGTTTTTCATTTATGTGTATAATTATACAGTAGTGTCTGAATGCCTGCATGTTTGGGTACTGTATGTAGAGGCAGACATCCAATCCTAATATAGTGGGTAAGGAAGGACACAAAACAAAGATGGATATTAATGATGGCTATTACTTAGGTGAAGGGTTT
>JAWZYT010001631.1:102500-105000 GCA_034508575.1 Petrolisthes manimaculis
ACTCGACTGTGGGCTGTTCGAAGCAGTTAAAGATACGCGTGGCTTGAGAGAGAGAGTGAGTCATCAATCAGAACGACATTGAGAGTGGCAGTGGCGTGGCAGTGACATTGGCAGTGACCTAGGTAATGTACCATACCGTTTGTTACATGGGGGAAATCTGGCAGCCCAAAAGCACACCTGGTATAGTGTTCCATAGAAAAGACAAAATCAGTATCACGGTGAGACCAATTATTCCATCCCTACTGCTGTTGATATTCCCCAGATAAACAAACAAACAAACATGCAAAAAGCTTTAGTTGCCAGAGTAACATCTTGCCAAAAACCGAACCTGCCCGGGCGGTACCTTGAAAGCAGGAATCTCATCTGAAACCCAGTACACCACCAACCAACCAACCTCTTTTATAAATAGTACCAAGTAGGCTATAGAATGTTGTGGGCTGGGGACAACACATACTGTACCTCAGCCAACACTATTTATTATGTCTTCTGGTGCTGGCCGGGAGTGAAATTGTGTGGTGGTGGTGAAGATAAGAGAGAAAACGTGTAGTGTACCCTCCTCGTAACACTATAACTCTGATTAATATCGTTGCACTTGCACAGTTGCCCACAATTTTGCTTAGTGAATTATAAATAAAGTACACTGTGTCTGGTTAGTGTTGGCAGTATATGTCATGGGTTAGTTAGAGAAAAGATCTTTGACACTGAGAGGGGGGAGATATGCGGGGTATGTCTGGTTTTTGTTGTTTGTATCTGTCATGGGTTAGTAATAAGAGTAAGAGTTGACACTGACAGGGAAGAGGTAGCCTATGCGGGGTATGTCTGTTCAAATGCTATAACCACCACGACGGGTTTTTATATTTTGTAATTTTTTATTTTTCGGATTATTTCCCTCACTTCTGTAGAAATACAAGGGGGTGTATAGGCCTATAGAACAGTTACCTATACAACACTCTAACTCTGCCCATGGAGGCTGACTTTATTCTTTGTGAATATTAGCCTTCCCCTTCAGGGCTAGAATTAAGGGCCCTAAGATCGTGTATGAAAATTGGAGGCTTCTGATTCCTCCTGACTATACAACGAAACAAGCTCCTTCCCTATAGGTGGTGTTTAGTGGCACTATTTGAAGGACTCGTTTACCTCCAATTTTACTACTACAACACAGGGTCCCTTAAGATTGTTGCAGGATCCTGGTCACTTTCTTGGTGATTTGACGAGATCTGCCCACATGGATTAAAAATCAACGTGATATTTACAGTATGTGTACTTGTTTATATATATATTTTTTTTCTATATCCTAACGTAAAACATAACCACCTTGTAACATACCATTTTTGTATAAATTAAGGGTTCGAGGGAGTGTTAGAGTGGAGGTGATGCAGGTCCATTTTATATATTTACGATTAATTAAGTTAGACTAGGTAAGGCCTCAAGGTTTGATTATATTACTTGATCGTATACAGGCATTTTTAATTAGTTTAGGTTATAGGTATGGGAAGGTTGAATAATAAGCATTTTGATTAGATTTGTTGTTTTGCAATCACCGAGTTACTTAATTGGTAGACCATTGATTCATTGCAATCCTTCCAGAATAATGACCTCTCTTTATATATATAGCCTGTGTAAGAATTCCTGTAGCGAACTGTACACTCGTGATACGTAATTTCTGACCAGAGTGTGAGGAGCAGAAAGCTTAGAATCGCCTGGTATTGTTTATTTCCCCACCTATAGAGACTGAGTTTGAATGTAGGGTTTGTGTGTGTGTGGTGCCTGCTGTTCATCTCTGGTCAGAAATTACGTATCACGAGTGTACATACCTAACTACAACTCTTCATTACCACTGTTTACCGTCGCTAGAGTGAGTGAATGATAACACCTACGAACTGTATACGAACTTGTCCCATGGATAGGTTAGGCTAGATTAGATTAACATAAAGTTGGATAGAATGAGTTGGGAAAGGCAATGAGACTATTTTTTTTTTAAAGATATCCTATGGTTAGTTATACAGTATAGCCACAACCCAAGCATCATTATGAGAATATTTGGCAAGGTGATGAGCCAATATATATACAGTTGGTAATAATGCAGCCGGGAAACGTAAACAGAGTGTGGGTAAATAAGTCTCTCCCCATCACGGCTTTACGAAGAGGTAGTAGGTTATTTTAGGTTATTGATGGTAAACATACTGATCCATGAATGGCAGTTTAGAAGGGAAGGTTTATTCATTTTAGCCTCTGAAAATATATGTCAAAGCAAATCAGGTCAATTTTTGTTTTCTTTTCATTTTTGACTGTTTTGTATATTTCTAATGATGTTGATTATTCTGTTTTATATGTGTGTGTGTGTGTGTTTATTTGAATGAAAAGCTACTCCCCCCCCCCCCCACCCACCCACACACATGAAGAGTTATAAAGTGAATTAAGTGATGTAAACTTTTATATTCTTACCCAACAGTTCTATATTGTATCGTGGGTAGGAAAAAAAATATGTCACCACAATTAC
>JAWZYT010001631.1:110000-112500 GCA_034508575.1 Petrolisthes manimaculis
CTTCCCCTTGGTCCCATTTCCAACTTGCCCAGACCTCTTTCCTTTCCCCCACCCCCTTCCTTCCCTTCCCTTCACCTCCTCCCTCTTGCCCATTCCCCTTCTTCCCCTTCTGCCTTCCCTTCACCTCCTCCCTCTTGCCCCTCCTTGCCCTTCCTCCCCTTCTGCCCTCTTGCCCATTCCCAAAACACAACCATGCACCACCATCTTGCCCCATTATACCCAACTTGCCCATGAACAGTTCCTCCCCCTCCCCCCCTCCCCTCGCCCTCTCTCTCCCCCTCTCCCTCCCCCTCCCCCCTCCCCCCTCCCCCTTTCCACCCTGCCCTGCTCTGCCCTGCCCACATTTTCTGCCCCTTCCTTCCTACCTACTTACTTTCCCCCCCTTGATACCCCCACCACCATGTTCCCCTGCCCCCCCACCCCCCACCGTCCTCCCCCCTACTCCTGACACTCTTGGCATCGTACCTCTCTCTCTCTCTCTCTCTCTCTCTCTCTCTCTCTCTCTCTCTCTCTCTCTCTCTCTCTCTCTCTCTCTCTCACTCACTTCTATACAGACAGACATACACCAATTTACATTATTTTATTTTATTCTATATCCAAAAATATCAGAGGACCAAAGATGAAATGAAATAAAATGAAATAACATAAGAGTAAGTAACATAAGTAGTAATTAATAAGTAATAAATAATAAGTAATAAGTAATAAAAGTAAGTAACATAAGTAGTGTTCGTTCAGAGTCTCCATCCAATAATGAGTTTGATGAAATATAATAATTAGTAGTATATAGGTGAACAGATGGATTATAGAGATATTAAGAGTGTTTCAGAGAGGACTTACTTGGTGTGTATGTGTGTGTGTGTGTGTGTGTGTGTGTGTGTGTGTGTTTCAGAGTTGACCAGTTGTGTATATGAAGGACTGAATGTGTGTATATGTGTGTGTGTGTGTGTGTGTTTCAGAGTTGACCAGTTGTGTATATGAAGGACTGAATGTGTGTGTGTGTGTGTGTGTGTGTGTGTGTCAACTCTTACATACACACATAAGGACATTGGACAGAACAATAATAATGAAACAGAGTATACTTTGATAAACATTATAATCTATTATATGCATTATATATATATACAACAAAATAATGCTCAGGTTTCTACTGCGGTGTGTGTGTGTGTGTATTTTTAAGCCTGTGGTGGCGAGGTGGTCCAGTATAATTGGGATGTTGCTTGCTACTTTCACATACACACACACACACACACACACACACACACACACACACACACACACACACACACACAACCCCTGGCAACGCACTCTATTCTCTCAGGTAGGTAGGTAGGTAGGTACGTGGGTAGGTAGGTAGGTAGGTACGTAGGTAGGTAGGTAGGTAAGTAGTTAGGTAGGTAGGGAAGTAAAATATTATAATGATTGGATAGTTGATTTGTTTAAAAATAATATGATTGGCAAGTTAATTCATTAGTTAGTTCATTAATTGATTAGGTATGTTATATATAGAGAGATATAGGTAGGCAATTGTTAAAATATAATTGATTGGTTTATTGATTAGATGGATGGCTGATTTATAGTGGTCACAAAAATATTACGATTCTCACTAATATTAATTTTTTTGTATATTTTTAAAAGCGTTCCACATTTTCACTGGGTTCAAATGTCACCACCTGCCTGTGTCCTCTTTCTTTGTCTCCGTAGCTAACACACGTCTTCTGGTGGTGGTGCTATTTCGGAGAGATTGTGTGCATGGGAGTCGAGTTCTACACACACACACACACACACACAGAGAGAGAGAGAGAGAGAGAGAGAGAGAGTGAGTGAGAGAGTGAGTGAGAGAGAGACTGACTGATGATGAATGTTATTTTCTTTGTTATTGATGTAATTTTTTTTTAACTGTGTGCTTGTTTCTCGAGTTGTTGTACACACACACACACACACACACACACACACACACACACACACACACACACACACACACACACACACACACACACACACACACACACACACACACACACACACACACACACACACACACAGACTAAATGTAACGTGCAGGAATGAAGGAAGGGAGAAAGGAAGGAAGGTGTAGGAAAGAAGGAAGGAAGGAAAGAAGGAAGGTGTAGGAAAGAAGGAAGGAAGGAAAGCTGAGAATACTAAGAATGTGTGTTTTACCTTGATGTGTCTCAAAGTGTTACAGAAGTTTATTTTATGTGATCCAAAGTGAATAATATTATAGTTGGGAAGATAAAAGTGTCAAGAGTAATGCTGTAGTCTTAGTGTTTACATATACACACACACACACACACACATCTACACACACACACACACATATATCTACACATACACACACACACACTCACACACTATAATAAGAATAATGATAATAATAATAATAATAATAACAATGACAATAACAATAATAATAATAATAATAATAATAATAATAATAATAATAATAATAATAATAATAATAATAATAATAATAATAATAATA
>JAWZYT010001631.1:117500-122500 GCA_034508575.1 Petrolisthes manimaculis
GGAGGAAAGGAGGGGCGATTTGGAGGGAGGAAGTGGGTTGGAGGAAGGAGAGAAGAGAAGGGAAGAGAGGAGGGGGATTTGAAGGAGGGAGTGGGTTGGAGGGAAGGAAAGAAGAGAGGAGGAGACGATAGATGATTTGGAGGGAAGGAGGGGGTTGGAGAGGAGAGAAGAGAGAGAGGAGAGTGGGGATTTATAAGGATGTATGGGGAGGTCGACGGAAATGGGGATGGGGATGGGAGGATGGGGGTAGGGAGGTGGGGGAGGGACGAAGGTGTAGGGAGGAGGAGGAGGAGGAGGAGGAGGGGGGGATAGGATAGGGGATGGGGATGTGTCCGTTTGGAGTGGTGGGGTATGTTGAGTGGGAGTGGCAGGTGGGGATGGGGAGTGGGGGGGTGGGATGTGAGTGGGAGTGACAGGTGGGGATGGGGAGTGGGGGAGTGGGATGTGAGTGGGAGTGACAGGGTGGGGTATGGGGGAGTGGGGGAGTGGGATGTGAGTGGGGAGTGGCAGGTGGGGATGGGGAGTGGTGGGGTGGGATGCGATGGGGTGGTTGTTGGTGTTTGGGTTGCTGAGTGGGGTGTGTCTTAGAGGGGTGAGTGGGGTGTGTCTTAGAGGGGTGAGTGGGGTGTGATATAGATGTTAACTGAGTGGGATGTGAGTGGGAGGATGAATCAACTCTAACAACATGTACAGGAGGATGTAGGATTCTGCTGATGCTCTGGGATAGATGGGTTGGATGAGGATACAGGTGGGAAGTGACGACGAAGGCTTGTGCAGGATTGGATATATAGGCTGGGATAGTCTTAGGATGAACTGATGAGAGAGGATTGGAATAGGATTGATCAGAAGGATTGGAATAGGTTTGAGAAGGATTGGAATAGGATTGAGAAGGATTGAATAAGATTGAGAAGGATGTGGATAAACTTGAGAAGGATTGGAATAAGATTGAGAAGGATTGGAATAGGTTTGAGAAAGATTGACATAGGATTGATCCGGCTTTGAATATCCTGGGTTAGGTTTGGCTTGGACTTGAGCAGGCTTCGTATAGGCTTCTTGAGCAGGCTTCGTATAGGCTTCAACAGGCTTGGACCAAAAATAGGCTTCATGAGACGGCTTCCTTTTGGAGTTAGATGCACCAGGCTTGGAATAGTAGGCTGGAGTTGTGGCAGGCTTTGTATAGGCTGGAGTAGCAGGTTCAGGCTTTAGGTAGGCTGCAGTAGTAGTAGTAGTAGTAGCAGTACGTAGCAGCAGCAGTAGTAGTAGTAGTAGTAGTAGTAGGGTGTGAAGGGGGTGGGGTTGAGCGAGGGTAGATGAGGGTAGGGGGTAGTCTGTCCCCAAAAAGACCCCTACACGACCCCCAAACACCCACCTGCATTACCACCAAAACAACCACCTGAAACAACAACAACAATAATAAAAAAACAACAACAAAACAACAACAACAGCAATAATAAAAAACACAATAAAACAACAACAACAATAACAGTAAAAACAAAAAACAAAAACAAATAAACAGTGAATTCACCAACGCAATTAATAGGAATGCCCGGTATTGTAAAATCATACACACACACACACACACACACACACACACACACAGTATACCCACATGCAAATTATGAGGAGCTAGGGTATAATTTTGTCATTTTAGGAGATGATAATGATTCCTCCAAACTATTCCCACCACACACCTCCATTATTATCGTTAATCTGGTCCTGTTTCCTGGCATACTTTGGAGAATCAAGGCACTCCAATGTATGTATGTATGTACACTCGCATCCAAAATATGTATCCAGGCTTGTTGCTTCGAATAGCCTGATCGAGTATTAAGCGAACTCAAGCCAATATGAAACATGATATAAGCGTTGTCATTGGTTCACTACTTATGTCAAATGATTCGAAACTTCAACAAGACCTCGATCACTCAATATATCTGTGGGTTTTTTTTTTTTCTTTTCTTTCCACAGGCTAATGATTTCTTAATAAATAACAAACTATTCACAAGTACTCACACCCGTAGTTTTAAAACATTTGAGGGCCCTTACTGGAGCTCTATGAACCCTCCAAATAATCCAGGCACAAAACGCTTCAGTGTTCGAATAGGGAATCTGTTGCCAGGAGTAGTTTGGAGGGTTCATAGAGCTCAGTAAGGGCCCTCAATTTTTTTAAACTACGGGTGTGAGTGCATGATTGTGTTACCTTGTGCCTCATGCTTGCTTCCTTGCTTGCTGGTAGAAGTGAGCAAAGTGTGTGTGTGTCATCCTTATACATATATACACACACTCACACACACACACACACACATCAGCATAAGTAGTAGTTGCCATCAGTCGCTGTGTGTATGTATGTATGTATGTATGTATGAGAAGAGCACTGGGAAATTTCACCAAGCAGACAGCTGTGTTTGATGTTTCTTCCCTTCCTTCTACCTCCCCTACCCCCCCCCCCCTTTCTAGCTCTTCCCACCTACCTCACCTACCCCCTTTCCTTCCTTCACAATTATTATCATTCTCTCAATTCCAACTCCTCATCTCCCTCTCCACTCCCCTTCCCCACCCCTCCTCCTCTTTTCTCCCTCTCCTCTCTCCTTCCCCACCCCTCCTCCTCTTTCTCCTCTCCACTCCCCTTCCCCACCCCTCCTCTTTTCTCCCTCTCCTCTCTCCTTCCCCACCCCTTCCCTCCTCTTTTCTCCCTCTCTCTCTCCTCCCTCCCTCTCCTCTTTTCTCCCTCTCTCTCCCTCCTCCTCCTCCTCCTTCTTCCAGTCGTCCCCTTCATTACCATTTTAGACCACCTGGCTACAAAACACACTCGTGGTGGTTTCATCTTATATGTCCTTTAATTTTCGGGGTACATGCCTCTTTCTCTATTACTTTCTATGTAACTCTCTCTCTCTCTCTCTCTCTCTCACTTTCTATGTCTCTCTCTCTCTCTCTCTCTCTCTCTCTCTCTCTCTCTCTCTCTCTCTCTCTCTCTCTCTCTCTCTCTCTCTCTCTCTCTTATTTTTTAATGTTACACTCTCTAACTCTCATTCTGTCATACATTTCTCTCTCTCTCTCTCTCTCTCTCTCTCTCTTCTCTCTCTCTCTCTCGTTTTTGGTTAAGTGTAGACTAAAGACAATATTTTAGTAACGTCTTCTCTCCACAGATGGCGTTGGTTACAGTTTATGTATTCGTTCGGTTTTCGTGTCGGCCAAAAAGTCCTTACATAGATACCGTACAAACGTGTCTTTATCCCCAAACCCTGAAACGAGTCGAACAGATGAGTCGAAGCAATAGGGATTCGAACCACAATTAATAACAACGGTATACCCCCATCATCCCTCACCCACCCCCACTACACCCCACCCCATACCAACCCTAGCCCTAACACACACTCCAACCCCTCCCCCCCCCCCCCCCATCCACCCCACCACCCCACCACCTCCACTAACGCCATCTCTTGAATGAAACCGTAAATCACATAAAAACATAATAATAATCATCTACATCACTTTTAGGCCTTATTAAATTCACTTTGCCATGAATTTTACAAATATACACATTATAATTATATTGCCTATAACTTTATTCATCTTCTAATTCAATGATAATTAGACAAAATAGGTGTATTAGTAGGTTTATTTAGAAAAGGTAGTCACACATATTGACGGAGTTGTCATTCCAGTTTACAGTTTTATACTTCCTTTTCTCTGATCTGTGTTTGTGTGTGTATGTGTGTGTGTGTGTGTGTAGTGCAGTCTCTTCCTGGCTTAGTGTTGGTGTTAAATAGTGTGTGTGTGTGTGGTGTGGTGTTTGGTGTTTTATAGTGTGTGTGTGTGTGTGTGTGTGTTTTAGAGTATGTTTGTGTGTGTGTGTTATGCTGTGTGGTGTTAGAGAGAGCGTGTGTGTGTATGTGTGTGTGTGTGTGTGTGTGTTAGATATAGCATAGGTGTGTGTGTGTGTGTGTGTGTTGTGTGTTTGATATAGCATAGGTAGGTGTGTGTGTGTGTGTGTGTGTGTGTGACGAGTTAAAAGTACCCATTCGTTAATAAAACAAAAAGAGGAAAAAGAAAAAAACAAAACACATTACAGTAAGTTGACAGTCACAAATCACCAACACAATCATTACACTAATATCACTCAGTCACCCATACCTATAAAACTAAAAATACATACATACATACATACATACGGTACATACATACATACATACATACGGTACATACATACATACATACATACATACGGTACATACATACATACATACATACATACGGTACATACATACGGTACATACATACATACATACATACGGTACATACATACATACGGTACATACATACATACATACATACGGTACATACATACATACATACATACGGTACATACATACATACATACGGTACATACATACGGTACATACATACATACATACATACGGTACATACATACATACATAGATACATACATACATACGGTACATACATACATACATACATACATAGATACATACATACATACATACATAGATACATACATACATACATACGGTACATACATACATACGGTACATACATACATACATAGATACATACATACATACATAGATACATACATACATACGGTACATACATACATACATACATACATACGGTACATACATACATACATACATACGGTACATACATACATAGATACATACATAGATACATACATACATACATACATAGATACATACATACATACATACATACATACATTATTATTATCACTATTAATCAAAGGAAGATGGTGCATGTATAAAAATAATAATGCATAAATAATAATGTATAAAAATAATAATATCGTGTTTCTTCTACTCGATAATTTAACGATGGAAAATATTTTGTTTTGATTAATAAAAGGGGGAATTAAGTTTTGTGTTGGACAATTTTGGAGTGGACTGTGTGAAATCCTCCAAACTCCTCCAAGGCAACACACAACACCGGCCATTAGTTGTTGTCCCTCTGGTCCGGCTGTG
>JAWZYT010001631.1:130000-155000 GCA_034508575.1 Petrolisthes manimaculis
TTGAAGGACTCGTTTGTCTCCAATGATCTGACTATATAAAAAAATATATACATCACATCACATTCAGGGTCTCTTAAAATCTTTTGAGTGACGGTGTTGGTTGGTTCATCGTAAAATTATTCAGAGTTAAAACCAGAAGCACACAAAGAATTAATTCACTTCAGTTATCAAGCCTTTAGTTAAGAGTGAAGTGTTTTATTTGACAGTGAAGTGTTTTATTTGACAGTGAAGTTTTTATTTGACAGTGAATTGTTTTTAGTCGACAGTGAAGTTTTTATTTGACAGTGAAGTGTTTTTATTTGACAGTGAAGTTTTTTGATTGACATTGGAAGTGTTTTAGTTGAGAGTGAAGTTTTTTGATTGACAGTGAAGTGTTTTGATCTGATGCATAATAATTTTGAGACTGAGAGGGTTACATGACCTTGTTGAGTTGTGGACAAATAATTCTGACAACAACACCTATAACTTTACTCATGTTGAAAAGGTTTGTTTGTTTGTTTGTTAGTATGTTTGGTGTGACAGGTTGTATGATAGGTTAGGTAATCCCTTCCATAATATTCATCTACTGCATCACTGGAAACCTTTCTTTGAAGTTCTATAAGTTATCTATATATATTTTAAGTTAAGTTGTGTTTAGTTCCTTTATTCCTCTTTCACCTCTTCCTCTTCCTCTACTTCTACCTCTTCTACGGCCTCTTCGGCAGGGGCAGGGGCTGGGGGATTGTAGGGAGCAGGGGGGTTGTAGGGGGGAGGGGGACCATAGGGAGCAGGGGGTCCGTAGGGGGCAGGAGGGGCAGGGTAGACAGGGGTATACTCTGGGTACTGAGCCTCACCCTCGTAGGTAACCTCGGCCACCAGACCATCACCGTTGTCCACGTACGTCACGGTCTGCTTGCGTCCGTCGGGAAGGTCCACAGTGTAGCTGCCCTCGGTCTTGTAGCCGTCACGGGCCTCAGTGTGGCCGAAGTTGGTGCCGGAGTAGTCGTCGGCAACGGCGTACACGTAGTTATACTTGGGGGGAATCTGATGGAAAAAGTGGCATGTGATTATTTAGTAATATACAAATTATTCTGTGAAAATGTATGCATCACACACACATACTCACTCACATTTATATACACACACTATTTTTTTTCTCTCTCTCACATACACACAGACGGTGGATATAAATGTCACGGATTTTACTTCACGTTGTACAAATTAAATTATCGTTGTCAATATCACCATCAATAAATTTCCCTCACTCACCTCAGGATGTTCGACTGGTTTGGGGTGGTATGATGGTGGGGGGTGGTTGGGGTAGGGTGGTGGGGGTGGTCCGTAGGGTGGTGGGGGTGAGTGGTAGACGGGTACCTGGTCCCCCACTACCACCCCAACCACTACCACAGCCAACACTCCCACCAACACGGACAACTGTAAGAGAAAACGTTAGTATGTGCGTGTGTGTGTGTGTGTGTGTGTGTGTTTGTGTGTGTGTGTGTGTGTGTGTGTGTGTGTTTGTGTGTGTGTGTGTGTGTGTGTGTGTGTGTGTGTGTGTGTGTAATATGGGGATGTTACAGTGTGTGTGTGTGTGTGTGTGTGTGTGTGTGTGTGTGTGTGTGTGTGTGTGTGTGTGTGTGTGTGTGTGTACTATGAGAATACGACAGTGTATTTAACTAAGCATATATATTATTATTTCAAAACTTCATTAATTTTCTCTACCATCATTATCCATTCAACGTGTTAGTTGGGGCTTCTACTAAAAGTGATAGGGCTTGTACTAATGGAAAATAAAGAATAAAAAAAAAAAAAAAAAAAAATACAATTAGAGGTAACATAATAATTCATTTTCCCAGAGTCTAGAGAAAATTAAAGTCCTTCAAGATAATTATAAATATAAATAATAAATAAACTTGTGGTAAAAAATTGTAATAAAAAATATGCACTCGTGTCGTTGGCGAATTTGGAGTGTTGTTGAGTTGTATTGGTTTTGAGAAATGAGTATATTATAGTCTTTCAAAATTTGCAGAAATGAGACTACAGCTCCACTAATTAGCAGGTTATGGTACTCGTCTGTTTCCTGAAATAGTTTGCCCCATGCAGTAACAAAGATAAACAGAGATAAACAGAGATAAACAGAGATTAACAGAGATTGAGATGTGAGAGCAGTATCATGGACAGAGACAAAAAACGAGAGAGATAGAAAAAAAATAATGAGTGTGACAGAATAAGACAAATTGGGAGAGATAGACAGATCCATATTACTATAAAGTACACACAAACACACACACACACTCAGAAATAACCCTAGTAGAGATGATGATACAATAAGGAGTGACTGAGACTGAGTGTTTTACCTTACAAGACATGACTGTGTTGTGTTGTGATGATGCAGTAAGAATGGGACCTTCTTTATATACTCGTAGTAGTCACCAACCCAACCAGCCAGCCAGCCAGGGTCCACTTAGTTAGTTAACCTTCCTATACATTACCTTACCTTACCCCTCCCCCCTACTTTCCTTTACTCCTCCCCCTCCCTCTACCTTCCTACTCACCCTCCCTTCCCTTCCCTACTTCTCACCCTTCCCTAACCCCCCCCCCCTTACTTCCATTACTCCTCCCCCTCCCCCCTACTTCCCTTACTCCTCCCCCTTCCCTTCCCTACTTGCCACCCTTCCCTTACCCCTACCCCCTACTTCCCTTACTCCCCCCCTCTACTTCTTTACTAATCCCCTCCCTATCCCCTCCCTATCCCTACCTCCCTTCCCTTCTTCCCACCCTTCCCTACCTAACTCCTTAATTACTCCTTCTCTACCTAAAACTCACTCCCTCAGTACTTTACTCCACTTAATTCTCTCTCTCTCTTTATCTCTCTCTCTCTCTCTCTTCTCTTTCTCCTCCTTCTATTTCTCTTTCTCTCTCTCTTTCTCTCTCTCTCTCTTTCTCTTTCTCTTTCTCTTTCTCTCTCTCTTTCTCTTTCTCTTTATCTCTCTCTCATCGAAGGCTACTGGTTCCTCCCTTTCCTCTGTGGTGGCCTGGAGGGAAGGAAGGAAGGGGGTAGGGGGGGGGACGGGGGGGCGGGGAGGGATGGGACGGGGGAGGGGGGGGGGTCTTGGTCACGTGAACCCCCTCGTTAAGGATTCTTCTTTCTCGTCGTGTGGTCATTGAAAGGAAGAGTCACCCCCCCCCCATACCCCCCCTCCACACACCCCTCACCCACTGTTGTTGTTGTTGAAGTTGTTATTGTTGTTGTTGTTGTTGTTGTTGTTGTTGTTGTTGAAGTTGTTGAAGTTGTTGTTGTTGTATTTGTTAAAGTTGAAGTTGTTGTTGTTGTTGAAGTTGTTGAAGTTGTTGTTGTTGTATTTGTTAAAGTTGAAGTTGTTGTTGTTGTTGTATTTGTTAAAGTTGTTGTTGTTGTTGTTGTTGTTGTTCTTGTCGTATTTTTATGTGGGCGTTCATATGTTGTTGTGTGGGTGAAAAACTAAGTATTATTATTATTATTAGTAGTAGTAGTCAGGCAACACTGATTCCTCCAAACAGTGCCACAAAACACATTACTGTAATATTAAGTGTTCCTGTTTACTGACATACATAGTGTGGAGGAACCTGAAGCACTCAAATACAATCCCATTATTATCCTGTTGATTTTAAAAGGAGAGAGAGAGAGAGAGAGAGAGAGAGAGAGAGAGAGAGAGAGAGAGAGAGAGAGAGGATACATTTTTGTGGTCAGGTGATGTTTAGAGAGTGAGTGTGTACTGTGTGTGTGTGTGTGTATGTGTGTATGGGTGTGTACTTGTAGTGACGTCACAGTACACTACATTACTGATGACAACACCCATATAAGAGACAAGGACGAACAAGGGAAGGGGAAGGAAGGGGAGGGAAGGGAAGGGGAGGGGAGGGATGGAAGGGAAGGGGAGGGGAGGGGAGGGAAGGGAAGGCTGGATGGATGGATGGTTAGTAAGTGGAGACGGAGGGAAAGTTACCCATTATAATTTGCCACACCCTTCTTACCTATTCCTTCTTACCATCTCCTTCTTTCTTTTTTAGTTTCTTCCCTTCTCCTTCCCTTCGTCTTCTCTCCTCCTTCTTCCCTTAGCCTTCTTATCTTCTTCTTCTTACCTGTTTAGTTTCTTCCCTTCTCTTTCTTACTTTTTTAGTTTCTTCCCTTCTCCTTCCCTCTTTTCATTTGTTTCCTTCCTCTTCTCTCTTTTCTCCCCTTTCCTGCATGTCTCTCGTCTTCCTTCTTTTCTTTCCCTTTTCTTCTCTTCTTTCCTTTCCCCTTTTCCTGTTTCCTCTCTTCTTTCCTTTCCCCTTTTCCTGTTTCCTCTCCCTTCTCTCCTTTCCTGTCTCTCATCTCCCTTCTTTTCTTTTCCCTCTTCCCTCTTTCTTCTTTTCTTTCCCTTCTTCCCTCTTTCTTCTATTCTTTCCTTCTTCCCTCTCCCTGTCTGTTTTTCTCGTTTCTCTTTCTCTCCTTCCCTTCTTTGTGTGTATGTGTTTAACTGTGTTTATGTATGTCGGTATATATTCACATTTTTTCTGTCTGTATCCCTGTCAGTGCGTGTGTGTGTGTGTGTGTGTGTAGGGGAGAGAGGGGGGAGTGAAGAAGAAGGGGAGTAGTGAAGGAGAGGAGATGTGTGTGTGTGTGTGTGTGTGTGTGTGTGTGTGTGTGTGTGTGTGAGTGTGTGTGTGTAGGGGAGGGAGGGAGGGAGTGGGGGGGGTGTAATAAAAGAGTGGAGGTGCACTATGGTTTAAAATGAGTATAGGACTATAGGTGATATAGTAATGGTTGAGTGGACGGTCCTTCCATCACAGAAGTAGGTCAGTAGTAGTGGTAGTTGTAGTAGTAGTAGTTGTTGTTGTTGTTGTAGTAGTGGTCGTTGTGGTGGTAGTAGTTGTAGTAGTAGGAGGAGGAGGAGTAGTTGTAGTAGTAGGAGTAGGAGTAGGAATCATAATAATCACACACACACACATACATACATAGATATATTTTCATTATAAATATACCATACACAATCATCTCCATACAATATTAATCTCTGTGAGGAAATAGTCTATAGTTGTGAATCATCGGTTTGAGAAAGGATGATTTATTTACACTTGGAAATATTCAACTCAGGAAATATTCAACTCAGGATATATTCAACTACATATACATATACATATACATATATATATATATTTTTTTTTTTTTTTTTTTTTTTATTATTTTTTTTTTTATTATTTTTTTTTCGTCTTCGTCACCGCCACCGCCACCGCCGCCGCCGCCCCGCCGTCGCCGCCTCCGCCGCCGCCCCGCCGCCGCTGCCGCAGCCGCCGCCGCCTTCACCGCCGCCCCCATGCACCGTCGTTTTTTAATAATTAGTGTTTTTAATTGTTTTTTGTAATAATATGTCTTTTTTTTAATATTTTTTTTTATTAATTAATTTTTTTTTGTAATTAACTTTTTTTTATTATTATTATTTTTTTTTATTATTATTATTTTAGTTATTCGTCTACGCCGCCGCCGCCCCGCCGCCGCCGCCGTCGTTTTTTAATAATTAGGTTTTTTTATTTATTTTTTAAAATAATATATATATATATATATATATATATATATATATATATATATATATATATATATATATATATATATATATATATATATATATATATATATATATATATATATATATATATATATATATATATATATATAAATATATATATATATATATATATATATATTTTTTTTAATATATATATATTTTGTTTTTTTTCGTCGTCGTCGTCGCCGTCAACGCCGCCGCCGCTTCCGCCACCGCCGTCGCCGCCCCGCCGCCGCCGCCGCCGCCGCCGCCCCGCCGCCGCCACCGTCGTTTTTTAATAATTTTTGTAATTTTTTTTAATAATATATATTTTTTTAATATTTTTTTTATTATTATTATTTTTTTTGTAATAATTAACTTTTTTTTTTTTTTTTTTTTATTGTTTTTGTTTTTCGTCGTCGTCGTCGCGGACGCCGCCACACACATGCAAAATACTTGGCATAATATATAACACATCCATGACATTCAAATAACATATCATGGCCATCAAAAACAAATGCATGCAAAAATGTAAAGCCCTCAGATCACTTGCCAGTTCAATATTTGGACACAACAAAGAAACCACAACTACAATATGCAAACAATTACTATATTCGATTAATGATGGATTATGCAAGTCTTGCCTCAGCTTCAAACCTCACTGAGACTATCAACACCCTTCACACCCATACAGAATAGAGCCCTAACGTTAAAGATAATGACAGACTGCACAGCTACCACACCTACAGACCACCGACTTTACTGAGACTCATCTCCAACACCCTTCACACCCATACAGAATAGAGCCCTGAAGATAATCACAGGCTGCACACCATAAAACCAAAATCAAGGATCATCTTGAGATGAGAGGCACACAAACACTTTAGTCCATGAGCTGAGCCTGGAACTTGAGAGAGTACCAAAAAGGTGAATAAATATTATCTGCACTTTCAGCAAGGTGGATGTCTGAAGTGTTGCGAAATTTGTATTCATGATGTATCGTAAATTTTTCACCGAAAATCGAGAATAAAGTAATAAAAATCGCAAGTCTTCAACTAAAGATCATATTGAGAGACTTCTAGTTGGTCTCATCTTATTCGTTTCTTAATTCTGCATCTTTTGGTGTATAATACATGCAACTTAGGACACAAATTTGCTTCATAATATGAGAAAAGTGAAGGATTTTTAACCTGTGTCGCCATTTTCAGCTGCTGTTATTCTGAATTATTTGTACTGCACTTAATATTTATGATTTTTTTTTTGTCAACTTCTTTAGGGAGTTTTTTTTTTTTTTTTTTTACCCGTTGGCCAAATTAGTTGTTGTTGTTGTTGTTGTTGTTGTTGTTGTTGTTGTTGTTGTTGTTGTTGTACTTTTCCTACAATAATAATGACTAATTTTTTTTTAACTCTTAGCAGTATTGTCAATGTATATTTCTTAGTGTTTGATTGAGGGACCACGTGATGCAAATTGAAGCTGCAGGGTTTCGTGGCATGGGTCAGGAGGAATTAGAAGTCTCCAATTCTCATATATACACAATCACAGGGTCCTTAAAACCTCTTTTATAATTCTTTCATAATAACAGAGACAGTTGTCGAATTGGAGTTCAAGAAAAAGCTGCAGGTCCTTTACGAAAACACAATATCATATAGAAATAATTATAAGTGGCTATGTATGCTATACATTTTTATATGATTTGAAAGGAATTAGCTAGAGGAATGTAGAAGAAATAATATAAATTAGCGAATGCGATCGTAATTTTTATTTTAATAGAATCACTTCGGACAAAATGGCACCGTTGAAAATAAGAAAACATATGTATAATCGTAATGGGTAAAGTAAATAAGGTATTGGGTTAGGGAAGAAGAGGGGAGGTATTAGTGGTATTGGTGGTGGTGGTGGTAAGGGAGGGGGTTGGTGAGGCGGTGAAGGAGAAAGGTTGCAGTGTGTGTGGTGGGTTGGTGGGTTAGTTGGGTGGTTGGTGGGTTGGTGGTTGGTGGGTTGGTGGGTTAGTTGGGTGGTTGGTTGGTGGTGTGTTGGTTGGTTAGTGTGTTGTTTTTTCGGTTAGTTTGTTGGTTGGTGTGTTGGTTGGGTTGGTGGGTTGTTTGTTGGTTGGTTGGTTAATGTGTTGTTTTTTTTGTTAGTTTGTTGCTTGGTTGATTGGTTTGTTGGTTGCTTGGTTTCATGTCAAGTAAGAATAAATGTCTTTGAAGTAATGTTTTAAGGTGCAATGATCAATAAATAAATTAAGGATTGGCTCCTGAACCATAAATGAAAGTGATGAACAGGAGTCAGTTAAATATCACAAAGAGGACACAGTGTAGCAGAAAATAAGGTACTGCATTAAACAGAGGCTTTGGCTGGGCATACTATTTGACAAGAGATAAATTTTGAGCTTTAGTTAAAGTGGTAAATTCATTTGTTGTGTAGGTAAGAGTTTTCGTTAATATGTTCTAAGCATATTGTGGTGGTGGAGGAGGTGCTGGGTAGGATGGGTACTTGGGTTCGGGTTTATACTCTGGGTACTGAGCCTCACCCTCGTAGGTCACCTCGGCCACCAGACCATCACCGTTGTCCACGTACGTCACGGTCTGCTTGCGTCCGTCGGGAAGGTCCACAGTGTAGCTGCCCTCGGTCTTGTAGCCGTCACGGGCCTCCGTGTGGCCGAAGTTGGTGCCGGAGTAGTCGTCGACAACGGCGTAGTTGTATGTGTACTTGGGGGGAACCTGAAAGAGGAAGTAAGGAGAGTAATGTTAACTATTATATATATAACTATTATATATATATAACCTGGAGGAGGGAAGAAGAACAGTGAGTAAGACTTTTTTTGGACTTCATTATCATTACATTATTCCTCACGTGTTGAGACTCTTAACATAATTCATTTAACAACAACGGTTAATTAAATGTTTTTTCTATTATAAAATAAACTTCACTTAGTGTACAAGTAATAGATTAAAATAGTCTACAAGAAGGATTATTAAGATAAAACATGACCAGACATTAACGCAAAGTATTTTAATATAACGTAGCCTTCCTTTATACCAATACTACTCACCTCAGGATGCTGAGGCTGGTGGTAGGTGGGTGGGGGGGCAGGGTAGCCGTATGGAGGGGGTCGGTCAGCCAGAGCCCCCACTACTGTCATCACCACCACACACCACACTGACACTACAACCTGAACACACACACGTACACACATACATGTCTTTATTACACATTATTGTATCACACTGTTATAACTCCTTCATTCAGAAACACTGTGTGTCATCCATATTAATATCAACTTGTTTCATGACTTAGTTTGGTGGAATTAGTAGTGAGAGAAAGGAAAGAAAAATATGTGAAGGGTTAACATCTCTCTCTCTCTCTCTCTCTCTCTCTCTCTCTCTCTCTCTCTCTCTCTCTCTCTCTCTCTCTCTCTTTAACGTGGGAGGACAAGAATCAATATGTAATCTCATAAAGTACACGTATATATATATATATAACATTTTGAGCACATTCACTTTTTTTCGCTCATCCAAGGTCAGGGAATATAATAATAGTAAAATGTTCCCAGTAAATACACACACACACACACACACACACACACACACACACACACACACACACACACACACATTCCTCAACTATACAGCCTCATAGCACTAATAATTGTGTGTCATTTATTAAGCTCGTAATTTAGGAATGATATCATAATTGACCAATGATTACTTCAATTTATATTTTCGGGGGACTTAATTACTGATCCCATAGATTTTTTTTTCTTTTTAATATTAACGTAAGATAAATAGAGTAACTTGATAATACAGTGCCCTTATATTCCTAGTTATCTATATCTTACTATATTATATCTTACTAGTTAACTATATCTTTCTATATTATATCTTACTAGTTACTATATCTTATCACAAGTTCAAAATCTAATATGATAGAAATTATTATGGGAAGTGGGGGGGGGGGGGAGGGGAGAAAAGAGGGGGCAGAGAAGTGAGGGGAGAAGAGAAGAGAGGGGGCAGAAAATTGTTGTACATATTATAGACCTCCCACTACTTTTTCTTTACTGTGAACCATTTATTGATTAGTTAACTATATACTATACTGTTTAAAATATGTAATGTAGTGTGTGTAATCTATACTTCTTAATATACAGTATGTTTAGGGTGTGTGTAGTCTAGTGTGTAGTCTATACTTCTTAATATACAGTATATGTAGTGTGTGTGTAATCTATACTTTTTAATATACAGTATGTAGTGTGTGTAGTCTATACTTCTTAATAATACAGTATGTAGTGTGTGTGGTAAATACTTCACCTTGGTTTCCATTGTGTTATTATGAAGTGTTGTGTTGTTGTGATGTGGAGTGAGTGTTGGTTCAGTCTTATATACTGTACTGATGGTCTCTCCTCTCCCTCCCTCCCTTACTGACTTACTGACTCCTCCCCTTCCCTTCCCTTCCCTTCCCCTCACCTCTTCTGTGTCCGACTCATCCACCTACTCCCTCCCCCCTTATGCTCCCCTCCCCTCCCTTCCCCTCCCCTCCTCCTCTCTCCATGCACCTGTCCACTCCCCTCCCTACCTACCTATCCCCTCTCCACCTTTCCCCTCCCCTCCCTACCTATTCCCACTCCACCATTCTCCTTCCCTCCCCTCCCCTCCTCTCCTCCCCCCCTTCCAGTGGTTCACGGCCACCACCACCCCCACCATCAGGGCCCCAGGGGTGTTGTGTTGCAATGTCCGTCCCCTCCCTTTACCTCTCTTTCCCTCCCTTTCCTTTCCCTCCCTTCCTTTCCCCCCCTCTCCCTACCTTTCCCCTGTTTACGTATTCCTCTCGTGGCACCTTCATATTTAACCCTCACTTCCCTATCTGTCTCTCTGTCCCTTTACTTGTCACACTTTATATCTTAGCAACACCGAGGTTAAATGTACAGGTGGCAGCATAAATTCGCGTCTATACACACATACACACACACACACACACACACACACACACACACATAGAATAGGAGGATGAACACATATTTATCCTGTTCTCCTCATTCATCTTTAATATTTCCCTCAATTATTATTATTATTATTATTTTTGTTGTTGTACCATGGCTTCATAAAAATAACTAAATAGAGCAACAACAACAACAACAGCCCCAACCCCAACAACCCCAACCCCAACAACAACCCCAACAACAACAACAACAACAACAACAACAACAACAGAAGAAAGTACAGTAAGTGTTTGTGTGTTCATCTTAAGACACAAGTGAGCAACCCCCGAATTATTTTATATGAAACTCCATACGTCTGTTTATTATAATTAATATCTATTTTGTATTGATGTTTATCAATTTTTATATTGACATCTATTTTTATTTATTTATTTATGCATTGGTTTATTTATTATTATTATTAATATTTTTTTTTATTATTGTTATTATTATTATTATTGTTATTGTTATTGTTATTATTATTTATTATTATTATTATTATTATTATTATTATTATTATTATTATTATTGTTATTGTTATTGTTATTGTTATTGTTATTGTTATTGTTATTGTTTTTCTTTTTCTTTTTCTTTTTCTTTTTCTTTTTCTTTTTCTTTTTCTTTTTCTTATTATTATTCTTATTATTATTATTATTCTTTTTATTATTATTATTCTTTTTCTTCTTTTTATTCTTTTTCTTATTATTATTATTATTATTATTATTGTTATTATTATTGTTGAAACTTTATTATCATATATTTTTTCTTCATTAATTACTAACTATAATTAATCACTTCACCTACAACTCCATTTCCTCAAAATCTTGTATTTACGAACCAATATATTTTCTGTCTCTCGTTTGTGTAGAAATTGTACAGTGTTGGTAAATATGGAGCAACTGATTCCTCCAAACTATTCCAAACAACAGACCACCACCATTATCATTGCTTATAATTATGTGGTCATGTTTCCGGGTATACTTTGGAGGATTCAGTAGCTCTCAAATTCACACACACACACACAAAAAGCAACTTCTCTCTTTACTTTGTGTTGAATTTAATGTGGTCGTTTTGCAGGACATGTTAGACTTGATACTAGTAAATTATTTTATATAAACACATACTGAACTATTAATGGTATATGAATATTAATTGTTGACTACCAAGGATCCATCTCAGAAAAATTAATCCCGGCAGATAACACTTTTTATTTATATATATACAGGGTGTCCCTCGACTTTCCTTTTTCGCTTTGTCAAATGAAAGTAGATGTATTTCTAAGATAAAAATACTCTATAAACATAGTTCATCTGAGATCTTGTTTGGCAGTTATGTTAAGATTTAAAAAATGCTTGGACAAGGAGAGGAGGGAATGTGTCATTAGGCAATAGTGGTGGTTGTTGTACTCGGTGTTGCCATACACTAGGCTGTTATTTTTGGGTATTTCACGTTTTCTTTCTTATTCAAACGGTTATTATGTATTTTTTGTGGTTCATCAAGTTATTATTATAAAAACTATGATGCTGTAACGTGGCAGAGATGTGCAAGAAGTAATAATCCCTATTTTCTGCATTGACAATATTTCATCCAAAATATTTTTCTATAAAAACCGATATGAGTAATTCGTTGATCATTATAAAGATCTCTCTCTCTCTCTCTCTCTCTCTCTCTCTCTCTCTCTCTCTCTCTTTTAATAATTAATGATGATTAATTTTAGTATAGTTTTGGTTTGATGTGTCAAATAATAGATAAGGTTTAGCTTTGATTCCTTTAACATCTTTATAACACGGATATTCTTTACTTTTTTTTCTTATGTTATTTTTATATTTGTCTTTTTGTGTTCCGTGTAGTAATGATTTATACAAAGTGTATATGTGTGTGTGTGTTTTTCTTTTCATACTTTCTCTGTTCATAGTATGGAGGAAACAGTAGCCTCCAGTTGGCCAAGAAATATAACATAAATAAATACACATGGGAATAATTTGTGATACATTCAAATGCTGGTTTTAATGTTTCTTCTTTATTCGAATATTATATACAAGTAGCAACAGTACACACACCAACAACATACACACACACACACACACACACACACACACCAAGGTAACTAGAGGGACAACTGTTACACGTGACAAATATTGAGTTTATTAAAATTATTAATATATCTGGTTCTTGATTGTCTTTGAAAAAAACTTTAAACTCGATTATACAGTAAAATAAACTGATGGTTAGATGATACTATTATTATTATATACATTATTATTATTAAGTAGTGAAGTAAATGAATAATGTTTTACTACTGAAGAAAAAATAGTCAAGTCTCTAAATGAGTTTTATAGTAGTTTTTTAAGGACTTTGTACAGTTACTTTACATTTATATTTATTTACAAGGAATAGACTCGTGTTTTGTAGTCATAGCTTGGTAGTGGATGAACTGAGAAAGATGGGGCCGAGTTTTTGTATTTTGATTTGTATGTGTTTGTGACTGTAAGCCCTCGTAAGGTTTGAGAAGATGTGTGTATGTGTGTATATACTGTAATACATTAATGGTTGTAGGTGTGCTAAGTAAGATGTGTGTATGTACTGTAATATATTAAGGGTTGTAGATGTGTTTAATATAATGTACTAAGCATATTGTGGTGGTGGAGGAGGTGCTGGGTAGGATGGGTACTTGGGTTCGGGTTTATACTCTGGGTACTGAGCTTCACCCTCGTAGGTAACCTCGGCCACCAGACCATCACCGTTGTCCACGTACGTCACGGTCTGCTTGCGTCCGTCGGGAAGGTCCACAGTGTAGCTGCCCTCGGTCTTGTAGCCGTCACGGGCCTCCGTGTGGCCGAAGTTGGTGCCGGAGTAGTCGTCGACAACGGCGTAGTTGTATGTGTACTTGGGGGGAACCTGGAGGAGGAAGTAAGGAGAGTAATGTTAATTATTATATATATAACTATTATATATATAACCTGGAGGAAGAAGGAAAGAGAATAGTGAGTAATGTTAACTATACGTTTGTTAATACAAGACTTTTGTTTTTATTACATTATCATATAGTACCAATAGTACCAATAGTACCAGTAGTACTTACCTCAGGATACTGAGGCTGGTGGTAGGTGGGAGGGGGGGCAGGGTAGCCGTATGGAGGGGGTCGGTCAGCCAGAGCACCCCCTGCTGCCACCAACACACAACACATTGCCATCACAACCTGAAAACACACACACATATATATATACAACTTTACACATTATGTATCATACTGTTACTGAAGACATTATTAACCTAGAAGTATATATTCCAATTCTATTAAGAGTTATCATGATAACAAAATTAATGAAGGTGACTTAGTTTTGGCTTTCTGGCTCACACACACACACACACACACACACACACACACACACACAAGTAGTAACCCACTCACCTTAAGAGACATGCTGAGTAAGCTGGTATGTGAGTGAGTGAGTGAGTGAGGTAGTGAGGTAGTGAGTGTACTGGTTGATGCCTGAACTAAACTCACTTATATACACAACACAACACAACATTGCTGACCTCACTATGTACCTTTCTACAGCAATGGGACTTTTGCAACCAACCCTGAGTCTTCCTTTTACCTTGCTCGTCCCTGCCCCCGCCCCCCTGTCTAGCCCCCCTTCCCCCCCTCCCCTCACAGCCCTATCTTGCCCCTAACCATACCGTACCATCCCATCCTGCCCCCTCCCCTCCCTCCCTCCCCATCCCGTCCCACACCACACCTTCCCGTCTAGTTCCCTTTCCTTTTCGATATTTTAACTGGTCCTCAGTCTCGTTTCTTTCTATTTTCCATTCTGTCTCGTTCATTTCTGTCCCTCTAAATTGTGTCCTGTTTAATTCTGTCCCTCTCTGTTTTTTTCCTGTTTAATTTTGTTCCTCTCTGTTCTGTCCTGTTTAATTAATTCTGTTCCTCTCGATTCTGTCCTGTTTAATGAATACTGTCTCTCTGTTGTGGCCTGTTTAATTAATTCTGTTCCTCTCTGTTATGTCCTGTTGTTTAATTCTGTCCCACTCTGTTCTGTGTGAGAATAATTTTTGAACGAGAACTTGTATTCTAAGTTGATAGATAGATAAAAAAAATAAAAAAAATAAAAATAACTTGAGTGGGAACGAAATGATAGAAAAGAAAAAAGAAAAAATGAAAAATGTACTGTTGAATAGACGACAATGGTATGTAGACAACTTTTAGTGAAATGAGTGAGTGAGTGAGTGAGTGAGTGAGTGAGTGAGTGAGTGAGTGAGTGCATGGGAGAGGGTGAGCATGAGTGAGTGAATGTGAGAGTAAACAATTGAGTGTGTGAGTGAGTGAGTGAGTGCATGGGAGAGGGTGATCATGAGTGAGTGAATGTGAGAGTAACCAATTGAGTGTGTGAGTGACTGAGTGTGAAAGTGAGTTAGAGAGAAAGTAGGGGTTTGGGTGAGTAAACGAGTAAGCGAGAGTGTAACTAATTAAGGGAGTGAGTGAGTGAGTGAGTGAATGAGTGAGTGAGTGAGTGAGTGAGTGAGTGAGTGAGTGAGTGAGTGAGTGAGTGAGTGAGTGAGTGAGTGAGTGAGTGAGTGAGTGAGTGAGTGAGTGAGTGAGTGAGTGAGTGAGTGAGTGAGTGAGTGAGTGAGTGAGTGAGTGAGTGAGTGAGTGAGTGAGTGAGTGAGTGAGTGAGTGAGTGAGTGAGTGAGTGAGTGAGTGAGTGAGTGAGTGAGTGAGTGAGTGAGTGAGTGAGTGAGTGAGTGAGTGAGTGAGTGAGTGAGTGAGTGAGTGAGTGAGTGAGTGAGTGAGTGAATGAGTAGCCAGGTGAGTGAATGAATGAGTGAGTGTATGAATAACCAAGTGAGTGAGTGAGTGAATGAGTAACCAGGTGAGTGAATGAATGAGTGCTAGAGCGAATAAGTAAAATAGAAGCCAATTGAATGAATAAATTAATAAATACATACATAATTAAATCAATATAAGCACTCAATCACCCAACCCACCCAACCATACACCAAACCCACTCACTCACCAAACCCACTCACCCACCAAACCCACTCACCCACCAAACCCACTCACCCACCAAACCCACTCACCCACCAAACCCACTCACCCACCTAACCCACTCACCCACCTAACCCATCCATACACCTAACCCACTCACCCAACTAACTAACCCACCCATACATCAAACCCACCCTCCCAACTAACCCAAACACACTCATACACCAAACCCACTCACCCCCCACTCACCCCCCCCCACCCCCCCACCCCCATCATAACGAATGCATTAATTGGCTTCCTTCAATAACACGCGACTAATTGCTTTCCTACATGACAGATCCACGTGACAATTATACCGTGGACAGTTTTAAGTGTTCCTGGATAATTATTTCTATTATATAATGTTGTAATAGATATCAATATGGACGGATGGATGGTTGGTGAGTGTGGAAATTATTTATATGTGGATGTATGTATGTATGTATGTATGTGGCGACTGCATTTTGTTTATATATATATATATATATATATATATATATATAAATTGAGTTATCTATTTTTTATTTATTTTTTTATTTATTCAATTTTTTTTGGTGGCTACTATTTTTTTTTTATCTATTTTGTAATTATTCTTTTATCTATTACATGTTTTTGGGGTTCCTATTTTTTTTTTTTTTTTTTTTTAGTCCTGTTTCCTGGTATACTTTGGAGGACTCATGGCAATCCAATGTACCCCAAACAGAATTATATACCACCATACTTAATTAAGGGACCCTGTGAGTGATGTAGTCAGAAAATTGAAGATAAATGAGTCCTTTAAATATTGCCACGAAACTCCACTTTATCGGGAAGGAGCGTGTTTCGTGGCGTGGTCTGGAGTTGGGGGGGGTTATGGGGGTGCGTGAATAGGGGACAGGCTTTCTACTCACCCCCCAGTACCCCCCCCCAAGCCTGTCCCCCTATTCCCACACCCCCTTAAGGCAATACTTGAATCAGTCAGAATATAATCCACTTTTTAATTAACTTATGCTCTGTGTACGAATTATTGAGATCGACTGTACACTTGCACTTGGAATTTAATTATTAAATGATAAAAAGTTATTTGTTATGGAATTCACAAATGATTGAGAAATTATTTTTCAGCTTGGACAAAAAAAAATCGAAATGGAAAAACGAGGCTGAACAAAAATAATTAAATGAATAATTAAGTAATAATAGATAATAAAAGATAAATAAACAGACACACTGCACCGAAAGCATAACCAAAGTGTATAATGAAAGACAAACGTTGGGTCCTCTTTGTATCATATATTTAGGTTGTAACACACACACACACACACACACACACACACACACACACACACACACACACACACACACACACACACACACACACACACACACAAATATGTAGATCAAACAGGAAGGATACGTTACTAAACATTTATAAATCACAAATAAAATAAATAAATAAATAAATGAAACAAAAAATATATAAATAAATGAAAAAAAAAAGATAAAAAAAAAAAGATAAATAAATGAAACAAAAAATAAAGAAAGAAATGATTAAACTATTCACTCTAGAGTATACGAGACTAAAGATAAATAAATAATCACAACATAATTATGACACGAACGAAAACATGACAAAAAAATCTCAAAGTTGACGAGGACTTAATAAATTGACAATGGGATTTTATGCAAAGTTGACTAAGACTTGGTAATTAGGTTGGGTTTGACAAGAGACTGAAATATAATAGAGTCTGACTGGTAAAGCTTTCTGTTGTGTCAATTAAAAGAGAGAGATGTAGCCCATATATATATTTTTTAGGAAGAAGGTTTAGGCATGTAGGGGGAGTTTTCTATCTATATATCTTGATAATCTTGGAGTAGTAGTAGTAGTGTTTTGGAGACTTGTAAAATGGATGTATGTTTTAGTAAGTGGGTTTTTAGGCCTGTGGGAGAGTTCTGTTATATTTGGTTTCTTTTATTTTGTGTTCGTGAGGATTTTAAGAAGGATTTATGAATACAGTGGGCTATAGATGGGAGGCTTGTAGGATGGCTCAGGCTTGTAGGAAGGAGCAGGCTTGTAGGATGGCTCAGGCTTGTAGGATGGAGCAGGCTTGTAGGATGGAGCAGGCTTGTAGGATGGAGCAGGCTTGTAGGATGGAGCAGGCTTGTACGAAGGAGCAGGCTTGTACGAAGGAGCAGGCTTGTAGGATGGTGCAGGCTTATAGGATGGCTCAGGCTTATAGGATGGTGCAGGCTTATAGGATGGTGCAGGCTTGTGTTCTGGGTACTGAGCCTCGCCCTCGTAGCTGACCTCGGCCTCCAGACCATCGCCGAGGTCATGATAGGTCACGATCTGTTTCCGTCCGTCGGGAAGGTCAACGGTGTAGCTGCCTTCGGTCTTGTAGCCGTCACGGGACTCAGCAGCGGCAAAGTTAGCGCCGGAGTAGTGGTCCTTCACTCCGTATTCGTAGGAGTATTTAGGGGCAGCCTGGAAAATAATAAATACAATAATAAATACAATAAATACAATGAATAATACAATAATAAATACAATAAATACAATGAATAATACAATAATAAATACAATAATAAATAAATACAATTAAGTAAAGAAAAAAAATGGATGTGTGTGTTGAAAATGGAATGGTTGATGTCTTTGACAATACAGTATATATAAAAAAAGTAATTGGCAATATGAAATAAAAATATAAGAAAAAATAATAAAGTTAATAGATGTGTGGAGAATGGAATGGTTAAAGTGTTTGGTAATATCATAATTATGTGTAAAAAATGATGGGTTGTTGTAATATTATTGTAGTTGTGGAATGAAATGATATCTTTGGTAATATATGTAGAAAAAGTAATGGTTATAATTATTTTACTTGTGGAATTACTAATTAACTGACTGACTGACAGGAAAATGTACTAATTGTATACACACACACACACACACACACACACACACACACACACACACACACACACACACACACACACACACACACACACACACACACACACAGTCATGTTATACACACACACACACACACACACACACACACACACACACACACACACACACACAGTCACGTTATACACACACACACACACACACACACACACACAGTCATGTTATACACACACACACACACACACACACACACACACACACACACACACACAGTCACGTTATACACACACACACACACACACACACACACACACACACACACACACACACACACAGTCACGTTATACACACACACACACACACACACACACACAGTCACGTTATACACACACACACACACACATCTGAGTCAAATGACCAGTGTCCCACAAATACACAAATAAATAGATAAATAAATAGATCAATGAATAAATAGATAAATAAATAGATACATATATAGATAAATGAATGAATAAATAAATAAATAAATAGATAGATAGATAAATAAATAAATGGGTAGATAACTAAACTAATAGATAATATATATAAATAAATAAATAAATAAATAGATATATAAATAAATAAATAGACAAATAGATAAATTGATAAATAAATAAATAGATAAATAAATAAATGGGTAGATAACTAGACAAATATATAATATATATAAATAGATAAATAAATAGATCAATGAATGAATACATAAATAAATAAATAGATAGATAGATAAATAAAGAAATAAATAAATAGATAAATGGATAGATAACTAGACAAATAGATAATATATATAAATAGATAAATAAATAGATCAATGAATAAATAGATAAATAGACAGATAGATAAATAGATAGATAAATAAATAAATAGTCAGATAGATAAATAGATAAATAGATAAATGAATAAATAGATATATAAATAAATAAATAGACAGATAAATAAATAAATAAATTGACAGATAGATAAATAGGTAAATAGATAAATAAATAGATAAATAGACCTCACCGTGGGGTACTCAGGTTCCTCATGCTGCCTGTAGGGGGGGTGGTGGGGGGGTGGGGGTGGGGGTGGGGGGTTAGGGGCGGCATAGGAAGGGTAGACAGGGTAACGTGGGGGTGGACTGTCCCCTGCCACCACACACAGGTACACAACACACACCAACACACACGATGCCTGAAAAACGTAAACAAACCCGATTTTATATTTATGTGTGTGTGTTTTTATTATTACTATTATTATTATTTCTGTTATTGTTGTTGTTGTTATTATTACTATTGTTGTTGTTGTTGTTGCTATTATTGTTGTTATTGTTTTTATTATTGTTATTATTATCATTATTATTATTATTTCTGTAATTGTTGTTGTTGGTATTATTATTGTTATTGTTTTTATTATTGTTATTATTATCATTATTATTATTATTTATCTTTCAGTATAGAGATTATGTGTGTGTGTTTTTGTTTTTTTGTTGTTTGTAAGTGATGGTTTTATTATTCATTTATGTTGTTTGTATTTATTGTTATCTCAGTGTTTATTATTTTATGTATTTATTTTATCAATTAATTTCTTATAGTAGAATGAAATTAAGTAGTAAATTATCTAACTGATTTTGTACTAAATTATATACATTTTTGTGGCTGATATTTTTTTTTTTTTTTTTTTTTTTTGGGTAAGATATAAATTATTTGTTGCAATCACACACGTACAGTTAAATACAATAATTCCACAACACATTTTAGTTAATCAACCTCACAAAACTATAACTAAAAAAAAACTAACTGTTGATCTACTCAATTTATTTTCGAAAGAATAATTCGTAATTCGAAAAACAAAATATATATCGAAAAAATAGAAATATAATTGAATGCAAAAAAATATAAAAGAGATACAAATATTATATAAAGTTAATTAATTAAAGTATTAGATAATCCAAAAATACACGTGTGATTATAAAGGTCAAATTAACAACAAAACAAATAAGCCTATACGATGTGACCTACTAAATCAAACCTAACCTAACCTAACCTAACTAAGATAAGATACTTACTTTGAGAGACATGTTGGTGTTGGAGATACGATGAGGGAAGGAGGTGTAATGCCAGACCTAACCTTTACCTGTGCTTATATACCCACACACTGACACACACACACACACACAGACACAGACACAGACAGACCCTTCCCTCCCCCCTCCCTCACTCACTCACTCACTCGCAGCCCCCCTCCCTCCCTCCCTGCTTCTCTCACTCACTCCCAGCCCCCTTCCCTCCCTCTTTCCGTCTCCCATTTTCAGTCTATACCCTTCCCCCTCTTTATCACCACACATATACCCCCCCCCACACTCACTCCCCCCTCCCTCTCTCCTCTATCCCTCTATCCCTCTCTTCCCCCTCTCTCCCTCACTCCCCTCCCTTACTCCCCCCTCTCTCCCTCTCTTATAATTATTCCCTCCCACTTCCTGACCTCAAACCCCTCACCCCCTCACCTTCCTGCACCCCCCCCCCCCTGCTCTTCACCCTCACCCCCAACCCCAACTCCTCCCCTTCCCCCCCTCTTTCTTCTTCTGCTTTATTAACCTCTTTAGTTCATACCTTCTTCGTTTCATCATCACATTCTCTTATTCATTCCATTTATCATATTTTTTTTTTCCTTTTCTCTTCTTTTAAATTTTCTTATTATTATCATTATCATATTCTTCTTTTTATTTTATATATTTTGTTTCCTTTTATTTTTGCTTTAATATTCTTTTGTTTCTTCTTCTTATTATTATTATTCCTCTTTCTTTTCTTCACTTCTTTTCTATCCTTCCTTTTTAAATCTTAATGCTATGCTTCCCTTTCTTTTTCCTCCTCCTCTTCCTTCTTTTCTTCTTTTTCTCCTCCTCCTCTTCCTTCTTTTCTCCTCCTCCTCCTCCTCCTCCTCCTCCTCCTCCTCCTCCTCTTCCTCCTCCTCCTCTTCCTCCTCCTCCTCTTCCTCCCTAACACTCTCACCTCACCCCTCTCGACCCTCTCTCCCCTTTTCCCTGACCTCTTCCCCCACCCCTCTACCCCCCTCCCCTACCCCAACCCCCCCTCCCCCACCACCTATAAGTACCCTCCCCCAACACTGACTCCACCCTCAAAAACACCTCACGCTCCCCCCCCCACCGTCCCTCCCCCCAAAATATGCCCCTCCCTTCCTCCCTCCCCCAATCCTCCTCTCTCTATGCTCCACCCTTTCTCCTCTCTTTCTCTCCTCTCTCCTCTCTTTCTCTCCTCTCTCCCTTTCTCTCCTCTCTCCCTTCTCATTCCTCTCCTTTTCTCTCCTCTCCTTTTCTCTCCTATCTTTCTCTCCTCTCTCCCTTCTCATTCCTCTCCTTTTATCTCCTCTCCTTCTCAAATGAAATGATAATTAGAATTTAGTTCATTAAAATGATGCCAAAATGAATATAATAAGTTGCGGAAGAAAGTAAATACTAAAATAGATTATCAATCATATTATTTCGTTTCCTCAAATTTGGGTAATTGTGTATGTTGTAATAAGTAGGTCTAATTTGGGTATTAACTTATTAACCTATTTTCTTACTTTTTTCCTTTCTCTCTCTCTCTCTGTCGGTCTCTCTTTCTCTCTGTCTGTCTCTCTCTCTTTTTCTCTCTTTTTCTCTCTCTCAGTAAGCTAATTGATCAACCATTTACCATAATAATTCGCTTCCAACAACAACAATAACAACAACAACAAGAACAACAAGAACACACGACTGAATGAAAGAACTGACAAACACAGATATAACAAGACATCATTCGATGGCAATACCGCCCCAGCGACCACTCGCCCTTTGCTATCTTTATTTTTTTGTGACCTTGACCTTCGACCGATTTTGCCCAAAAGCTAATCATTTTGTTTTATGATGAATATCTATCAATAGAAAAAGATGAACATCATACGGCCAAAAATGTGGACGCTAGATTATTAACAGACACACGAACAGATAAATAAATAAATAAATAAATAAATAAATAAATAAATAAATAAATAAATAAATAAATAAATAAATAAATAAATAAATAAATATCCCGCACCGAAAACAATATACCTCCCCCTTCGGGGCGGTATAATAATAATTCTGTGCTTGTCTAATGTTTACTCCAGAATACTCCAAACTGTATCCACAAAACAGCCTCCCTATATATGAATTAATAAAGTAAATGTCGTTAGGTGGAGGAATCAGGAGTCTCCAGTTTGTATTTGGTGTTAAATTTGGAGCAATTGATTCCTCCAAACTTTTCTAAGCAACAACGGGACACCATTATTTTTGGTTGATTTAGCTCTTGTATCGTGGTATACTTTGGAGGAATCAAGGCGCTACTATTCTCTGACATTATTACACCTTACTTTTATTCGCTATATAAGGGTAAATAATAATAATAATAATAATAATAATAATAATAATAATAATAATAATAATAATAATAATAATAATAATAATAATAATAATAATAATAATAATAATAACAATGTGATTATTTCAGTTAATATGTGCAAATTTTCGCCACAGACAAAATGTTCAATTATAGTTATCAGGTGTGACATAAATCGAGTTAATTAGTAAAGTTCAGGTAGGTAGGTAAATGGGTAGGTAGGTAGGTAAGTAGGTAGGTAGGTAGGTCGGTAGATAGACAGATAAGTAAGTATTTAGGTAGGTAGGTAGGTGGATAGGTAGGTAGGTAGATAAGTAAGTTGGTAGGTAGGTAAGTAGGTAGATAAGTAAGTAGGTAGGTAGGTAGGTAGGTAGGAGTACTTTAGATGTGTGTGTTGGGCCTCATCTCTGTCCTATAAACACACACACACACACACACACACACATATATATATATAGACACATTATTTTTCTATGTCACGATTTACATGCTCAAACACTCACTCGCATTCACACTCACACACATGGAAATAATATAACCATTACACACACACACACACACACACACACACGAACACACACACACAAGTAATGCAATACTGGGACACACACACACACACACACATACACAAACCCACACATACACAAACCCACAAATAATTTAACACTGGGAAACACACACACACAAACCCACAAATAATGCAACACACACTCACACAGACACAGACACACACACACACACACACACACACATACACATACACACACACACACAAAGATGGTATGGGTGTTAACAAGTTGAGAACATTGTCTTTACCATATGCTAATAATACTAGTTAACATAATAGTATAAGCATCTCTCTTGCTAACTCTATCCTTTCAAACCCCAGGCTGTCTTGTCAAACATTCATTATACCTTAACACTTTACTCTCTCTCTCTCTCTCTCTCTCTCTCTCTCTCTCTCTCTCTCTCTCTCTCTCTCTCTCTCTCTCTCGTTTATTTTTTATTATCTTATCCTCTTTATCGTTATCTTCCTCATATTTTATCTGGTTTTCTGTCTGTCTCTCTTTCTTGCTTCTATCCCTATTTCTTTTCCTTTTCTCCTCCTCCTCCTCCTCCTCCTCCTCCTCTCCTTTCTTCACTACATTCTCCTCTTCTCTTTCCTTTTCTCCTCCTCGTCCTCTCCTTCCTTCAGTATATCTTCCTTCTCTCTTTCCTTTTCTCCTCCTCCTCCTCCTCTTCCACCTTCACCACGTCTTCCTCCTTCCCACCTCTTCTTCCTCCTCCCACACCTCGTCATTTCCCATTAGGTGAAAGTAGGGTGTGTGTGTGTGTGTGTTCCCTCGTGATTCTAACCATAGCACACTCACCCATATGTATTCCAACCACACTCCCTCCCTCCATCACTCTCTCCACCACTCTCTCCATCACTCTCTCCCTCTCTCCCTCCACCACCACTACCACCACCAACACTACTGTTATTATTAATACCATTTCTACACCACCACCACTACCAACATTATCAAACTTTTGTACAAGATTTACCTCCTTTCTCTCTCTCTCTCTCTCTCTCATACACACACACACACACACACACACACACACACACACACACACACACACACACACACACACACACACACACACACACACACACACACACACACACACACACACACACACTCACGCAGACCCCGTTCTCCATCAATCACCAGTGCTAACCTTCTCTCCTTCACTTATTCACCTTCTCCATCACAACACTTTCCTTGCCATCTTCCCCCTCCCCCCTCACCTCTCCCTCCCTCACCTCTCCCTCCCCTCTCCTCTCCCTCCTTCTCTCCTTCCCTCTGGCTGGAACGTGACTTAGTATTATCGGGGGGTGGGGGGTGGGGGAGGGGGGGAGTGAGAAAGTGAGTGAGTGAGTGAGATAAATGACGAGAACTGCACACGTAATAATAATAATTACAGCAACAACAATAACGATCACCACACACACACACACACACACACACACACACACACACACACACGCACACGCACACGCACACGCACACGCACACGCACACGCACACGCACATTACAGTACAGTTGCCGGTAAAATATACTTTCTTGCCAATTATTTTTTGTTT